>JAULBO010040896.1:0-11749 GCA_032355325.1 Clypeosectus delectus | reverse complement strand
TGACATGATCTGGATCACACCCTTTATCACTGTATTGCCTCTTTTTGATATTATTACTACCACAGCTTACATTTATCCAATTGATCCATGAATATTACAAAAATGCACTAAATCTATAGACCAATTTTTTTAATTTTGTTTTCCCCTCCTCCGACATCAGGTTTCCCTCCAAAAAAAATCTGTGAACCAACTTATCAAAAATAAATGGCCTCACATAACGAGATATACAAAAGTAGGTTTAATAGTGAAATACACATAGTTTTGTTTTCATTTTATGAAATGATTATGAACTAGGAAACATAAAACTATTAGCATAAATTACTAATATTGGCATTTGTTTCCAATATTTTCTCAATCCGACTCGTCCAAAATTGAGACATTATTTCTATATAATTTTAACAGCAGAATTAAACTCACTGACAACAACTTCAGTCAATTTCCACCATCATGACTAGCACACACTCAAACCAAAAATCAGGGTGTTTGTCAGTCGGGAAAGCAATGACATCTTCAGACTGGTTGCAACATAGCAGCAATGAATTTGGAGAATTTCAACTTTTGTATTTTGACATTTTCGTTGTTATGGCTACTGGTGAGAATATTTTTGTTTAGATAGATACAATATTGAGCAATAATGATGACATAAATATCAGGATTTCTACCAAAATATACAAATCAAGAGGGAAATGGTCTCTGTAGCCCAGTTGATGTTATTCCAATTTAGAAATTAGAATCAATGTGGAACATTATTGATTTGCATTATTTGTTCCATTACTAATACTATGTGGAAAAAAAACTACTAGTATACCAAAATTAACAAAAAGCTACATTTAAAAATGGCAACTTGGGTAGCCATATTGTAACATAAATACATCCTAATTATTTTTTTATTTTTTTTTGATTTGTTGTTTAACGTTGCTGAGAGAATATTTCACCAATACGCAACGATATATTTTCAATATAAAGAATTGCGCACAACAAAGTTTAATCGGAATTCAGCAAGTAGTCCAAAATTTGCAACCATTACTGTAAAACGGATGAACAATAATTCAAATTTGAACATTCTATTATCTTTAACATCAGGAAAATTTCATCAAAGAAATAAAAAACAAAAACAAAAGCATTTAATGATTTATGAGAGTGCATGCAAAATAACCAACAAGTAATAAGCAACCACCCAGTCCCAACCCAGTTTTAACTGAAATGTCAATGTGTATATGCATGTTACCCTGCTGACATTATTGCACATGGTTTGAGCAAGCAGTTTAACAAACAACAACTTTCCGAGCACTCAAAGGGAGACTCAGGATAACTCGCATTGGTTTAAATTAAACTTGACTAGATTTTAAACCTGCATACATTAGAAATTTAACAGTTAACCAGAGTTTTGATTTTTATTTTTAAAAAAAGAAAGAAAAAGGATTTGGTGAAATGCATTTAACTTGTCTGTAAATAGACATACAGCAGGTTGAGGTTTTATGTTATTGTTAAAATTAGCCTAGCAGTGACGCCGTATCGCCACCATGCAACATTGTAGTGCCGCCATTTTAGCTTTACAAGTTTAACCAGTAGGTGATAAACTGCACTGGATCTCCACGCTTCCAATAATGTAGAACATGAAATACTGCCTGCACTAGGGTTAATGTAACACTATGGCCACCCCAATAGGATTATGGGTAACTAACATCATATAAACTATAGCTGACAAAACATACCAATAATTTTAACTTATTTACAGGTAAAAGACAACAAAACACGCACACACACACACACATACTAATTCTAATAACAAAATATGAAAAATTCAAACTTTTAAGGATACAGGTAAAAACTCAACGAGTAGGTCTGGAGCCAAGGGCCACCTATATATAGAACATTAGTAAAATTGGCTTTATGCATTTTGAGGACAGACATGTGACAAAATCAGATCCATTACAAACCATGCCATTGGAAGTTTTCATATTGCCAAGGTCAAGGCCAAGGCCACTGGCTTCCTTCCCATGATTCCCCTCCCCAAACTCCATACATCATTGAAAAGTGAGCATACAAAATTGCATATTAGCTAGTGTGGCTGGTGTGACGGCACCTCCTCCACTCTTTACAAATTAAAACATGTTTCCATGGCGACACGAAAAAAACCCACACGTTCATTTCCTCCGACTCTCGATGTCGACATGAAACCTTTAAGCGTGGTCAGAATAGATTGGGGCATGTAAATGCTGTCAAAAATCTGTGCAAAATCTTCTAAACGGGTGAAAATTCAATCCGTTTTGTTTTTTACAATTTACAAAGCAATAAAATTTTGTACAAATTTTCCTCGACCAAAGGGCAAACAACTTTGAATATGTTCAAAATCACAAACAGCGAGTCACGGCACTCAGTAGTTTGGGATACATGTAACATCATTATGTATATACCCCGGTATACGTACGTACATACATTTGTGTGTCTGCTAACACTGGCATTAGAATCAGTAGCTCTCGAGTATCGGCCAGTTGTTGGTGAACATTTGAACATGCACTGAACGGCTAGACATGGCACTGCAGTTTGAACAGCAGAACATTTCATAGTGTAAAAAACATCGTCAATATTTGGTGGGAAACACAACATAGAAAGCAACCAAGCATAGCAGATTCGCGAGAGCCAACCCACACTCTTTCAAAAAACACCTACATTCATGTGAGTTGTCTCCCTTGGAATGAAGCTGAGAAATAACAACTGCAACATTTAACATGATAAATTTCCAATATGTTCAAACTGATAACAGGCACATAATCAACTAGTCGTCCTAAACTAGATATATAATATATAATATAGAATTTACGACACCTACCTAATATGAAGCACGACAAAAATAAAATACGTTTTGGCAGGTGCTTTTGATTCCCTGTGAAAACAAAGGCCTCTGATTGCTGGTTACTGTGATTATCTTACAAGCAATTTAATATCATCATAATCATCATCATTATTATCATCATCTTCATCTCACGCATCTGTCAACAGTCAACATCTATGGGAAAATAAAGTTCATCAAAACTGGCATGCTTATTGTAGAATCCTCTGTACTGCAACCAGGGAGCAGCGAACCATTGGCTGAAACAAACCTTGGGTCAGGTAGACTAATGTATGAACCATGAACTCTGACCCATGCTATTTGCATAAAAAAAAAATTGTTAAAAGAATTAGTAACAAAATAATGATTTGTGATTGAAAACCTTCCTATCGCAGGATATTTTGTGTTTATTGCTAATTTGATGTAACTGTTTACCAATGGCACTCAGCGATATTGCAGGCCCAATAGCGACTGGGGAAAAAAGAAAGAAAAAGAAAACAAGCAAACGTAACAACAGATATGTAATAATATTGTCATGGTTATATGATCTTTGCTTTAAATGACAGTGGAAACAAATACTGATGCGAAATAAGGTTAAGAAAACTGACCTGATAAAAAAAAAAGTTGGCAAATATTCATAACATACTTTAAAAGTTAAAGTAGTTTAAGATATGAAGATTTATGGAATTGTGTGTGACATCATATTCTGCTGTGTTATTGAACCCTGCATACTTTAAGGAATGAGCGAGTTGGACAAAAAAAGTAACTGTATTGGGCCGTTCCAGCAAAATGACACGGTAAAATACCTGAAGACACGAAAAGAAACGAAAAGAACCAATATAGCCAAAAATTAGGTTAATTTTCATTATTTTGCTTAAACCTTTAAAAATCAACCTTGTCTGCGACTTTTTCCTTATTACTAGTATCCAAAATTTCAAGATGTATATTTTCTGAGGATTGGTCAAGAAAATTAGTTATAAGAAAAGTAATTATTTATGTTCAACAGTAACTCAACAGATATAATATGCTTAACAAATAGTGCATTTTCGACTACCCCTGAAACTTATTTTGTCAAAAATCTCATCAGATGTGGTTTGCGCTTAATGACTGACCTTGACATTAGAAGGGACATAACTTGTAGGTCCACAGCAATCAGTGACAACCCTAATAAACAAATAACACAATCCTGACACATTAACAGGTGCTTCTAAAAACTTTGATCCAATTTTATAGCTAGACTTTGGCAGTAGAAATGCAAGCAGCTAGGTCGATTTTGATTTATTTATTGTTTAAATCAAAATCAATTTTGTTTAACCCACTATCCAAAATTGTAAGATGTTAAAACAGAATGTCGATTGAAATACTGTAGTCGATAATTCAATTGACAAATAGAGACCATAATTCAAACAGTACTGTACTAGTAGTACTTGCATGGAATCAGATAATTATCAAGCAATAGCTGAAATGGCTAGGCAAATGTTTTATCAATCGCTTCTGAAGGGCCTTGCAAAATAAAATAGAATTAGATTTAATGAAATTATATTAAATATCTCTTACATTATGCAAATACATATTCGCCGATTAAACGGAAAGTATTAAAAAGAAAAATAATTCATAATTTGAAACATAACAGTAGAACGTTGGCCCTAAAGGAATGTAAACGGGCCCTCGAGGTTACAAAACATTTTCTTTGAGTATGATTTCATGCTCAACTTGACAACGTTTTGCGCTCAAACTCGTATGGAAATGTACTTGAGTTGAGGACTTGAGAACGATTTTGAGTTGAGTGTGAAAAAAAGTTTCGTAACCTCGGGGTTCTGAAGAGGCTGAAGAAAACCAGCTGTGGGACACTAAAACATCAACAGTAACAAGCAAAATACACATCCGTCTAAGTTGGTTTGGGCAAACATAAGGACTCCATTTTCATATAATCGGCTATGTTGAATAGACACTGAGTATGTAATTAAATAAATATCAACCTTGAATAATTGATAGTGTTTTAACAAGATTATTTACATTTCAGCATTCATTTAATAAATACAAGTATTTTATATTTAGTGGATTCTTTAAATACGTACATAAATGAGATCGGTTAAATTTGAACAAATATCGGACGTAACAATATTTCAGCGGAGAAGCACTCAGATATAGCAGGTAACGTTCATCTTAGTCAACATGCTAAATAATATCTTTTTAAGTAAATAACATTTCCATAGACCATGAAACAGGCGAGTGATACTAACAGTAGATACAAATAATAAGTAACATAACAGTAAGAGGGAGAGAAAAATAATAATAATATGAATATATGAATTAATGAAATGTCATGAATTAAGTAAGCTAAGATCTGTATTTGGATATGTGAGACTTGACTGTATATTCAACAAGATAATTTGAGGATATTTCACCCTTTATGGGACAACATGTGATACGGATATGCTGTTAAATGGAAAATGAAAACAGCATGGGTTAATGATGAACTAGTACCAATAAATTAACCCCATAGTGCTATGTTAACAGTTACCGGATCCAAAAGGGAGCTCCAATGTGTTCTAGCACTTAGGGGTCAATATAAAAAACAACATTGCCTCTATATGACTGTACAATTACTCAGACACCACATTCATTCATGAGACGTATGAAAAATAAAGAGCGCTCTGATGGAGTTAGTGCAAGTTGTAACAACTTTTTTTTTCACCTGTAAAAATCGGAAATAATTAATATATATATTTTGTTTATATAAATCTGACAAGACGCGCACGGGCATAAAAAGCATCAACATACAATTACATTCTTTGTTCATCAGACTATGTTAACGATAACTCAAAATTCTGACGCCATTGCTCCACTGGCAACACTTTGTACCGATGGCTCCGAAACAAGTTGGTTTGGGAGATGGGAGTGTTTAACGAACATGTTAAATTTGCATCCCGCACCAATGACTAACGTACAAGAGAGTATAGTTCACGAACCTCCCCCCATCAGGACACTAGCACTGCAGGCTATATATAGACTCAACTGCAGCCAAATAACACGGCCGGTCTCAATAAACAGTCTGGGGCGTTATCCTCGAAAAGAAACTCGCCTGCCACTGCCACGTGACGCTAGCCCAAACTACAACAAGCCCACTTGTATATTAACAAGCGAGAGTGACACAACCTTCGACCCCTTAGTCATGTGACACACATACAACACAATCATGCTCTGTGGCTATCTCAGACTATACTAATAGTTGACACACGATGATATGATGCATAAAAATTGCATAATATTGTGTTATTGAGGCAAAGACATTTGGAACAGCTTACATTCAAGCACCAAGACGATATATATTTTTTTTTTATATATATTTTCTTTCTCTCAAATAATATCTTCTTGAAAATAACTTTATCAATGCTCCGTCTGTCGTGAAGAAAACCTGTAAAAATACATATTTAGCAGATTATCAAACATTCATCATATTTTTTTTTTAAATGGAAAAAAAACCCCATTGAACAATAGAATATTTACGACTAACATCCAATGGTGCATATCTCAAATCTAACAATCTGGACTACATAGAAAAGTTTGTGCACAAGGCAGAAAATATGGGAAGACTCATAACATTGCTCTCTGAACACAACCATATGTATACTAAACACTCAAATTGCTAATTAGAAAAATAAGTTGTTTATTCCCCCCTCAATCTGTGAGGAATTGGAATTTCAAAATGCTGAGCAATCCTTAGTGCGATGGTTGGGGCTGGGGTGGGGGGTGCACACATGGATATTAGGCTGGGAAAGGGTTGGGGTGGGGTGGTGGTTTAAAGGGTCCAGTAGCAAAGGCTTGTCTCGTAACAAAAAGGTGCATGATGCATGTTTATATTTTTTTTCTCATTTTTTTTTTAGTATAAAAAATGTTATAAGGCTGATCAACTGATTATTAAGCAACATCTTCAATACAAACAGGGTGATTGGCAACAACCAATCAAAATGTAAGGGCTAACAACTTGCATGCCAATCACCTCTTATGTAACAGCTGATTGGCTGATTGCACTCACCATATATGGAGACAAAAAAACTTTTGGCCAATCGCATTTGGAAAAAAAAATTCAATCTCAGCAGTGTTATAACATTTTATCATTACAAAGTTGCCTCCCTTTATGATATTTTGTGTGTTTTAAATACTGCTATTGACAAGACAACCAGCGACAATATCACATTTGAAAAATGCCACTACAAAACATGTCTAGGGCCAGACAATGACTGGCCGCAACCTTCTCCTCGCTGGGTGCAACCGGAGGAACCCCTATGGAGCAACCCCTATGGAGCAACCCCTATGGAGGAACCCCTATGGAGCGGCAATTGCAAATCTCTCCAGCAGGGAGAAGGTTAATTTTAAAAAAATGATGAGTTCGCAAGATGTCCACATCGGCAATGCTAAATAACAACATGGTCGATAAGACGTGGAATGTTGGAACATTCTGAAGATAGCTTTGGTTAGTTGCTTGGATTAACTAGTCCGATGGAAGGGGGCATGGGAGAATGAACGAAACGGACGAACGTAACTTTGCTTGTGTCAGGCCGTGAATATGTGAGATCCAACAATAACATAACAATCGTAGCAGGTGCCTTCCTCGGGGAGCCGAGGAGGCAGCGATGTGGACACCTGTTGAAGCGTATCGGATACGACAAACAACACATTGAATGCGGATACCCCACGATTCCATTACGTAACCATGGTAACAAGCTATATTGCAACTTAATGAGGTAGCACAAACAGCAGAGAATAGACGATTCGATACGGTCAAGTAATATATAGGTATTTTTTTAGGGGGGGGGGGGTCAAAATAGATGTAACGTTACAATTTTTTATGGCGCGACTTTGAGAAAAAGATCACGTGGGAAGGTTGATGGATAAAGTGTAAACCAACCAATCATGACTAATCATGGACACTGGAGGGTCGTCACATCTCGACAGAACACCAATAAATACCGCTCCTTTGAAAACCCGACCAACATTTTGATTTGCGACAAATGAGAAGATAAGTGATGTCAATTTACAGCATGAATGAATGACAAGTAGTGTTATACGCAGCTGGCATTAACTATTTCAGAAGTACGCCAGATAAAATGTCCCATGTTTTCATTCTACGATATATTTTCATACTCGATTATGTACTGATAAGGTAAAGGAATTATAGTTTTGGATGACATCACTTTTCTCGTCATAGGAAATTGTTACTAAACTGGTCAACTGGTCATGTTTGCAAAGAGGCAGGTATACTTACGTACACTGTTGATAAGTATCAATCGTTATTCTGAACAATGAGAGAAAGAGTATAGTACAATGTCAACAAGGCAAATAAACAAAAGAAAATATTGATAAATAACGAAAGCATGACCTTGCGGCCTAACACCATGCAAAAACCACGATCAAATAACTTAGTTAAAAGAAACGGGAGGAAAAAAACCCAGCTGATTTAAATAATCTACAGGAAAATGACAATATTTTTCTAAGCCACAACGATTGGCTAACTATATCACATTTGCATATTAAACACATGGTTTTTGATGCAGACGAATGCTGTGGATTTGTTTCTTAATCAACAGAATTATATTAGGCATATGCATAACAGTGGAAAACATGTGTTTAAATACTGAAGAGGAATTATATATATCGTTAAATGAAATGAAAACTGTGAACCTTCATAAGATGCCAGGATTTCCTTGGCTGCGACAACAAAGAGTTGACTAGTCTGTGTGTGAATGAAGGAGGGGATGAGGGGTCGGGGGGTTAGAAGTAACGGCCAGCGAGGAGCACCACTGGTAGGACAGCCGCCATTTTAATGGCGCGATGGGAGGTGGTCGTGTGTGGACAGGTTGCCGTGACAGCGCCAACACTACCGTAACCATGGCACCACGACATAACACTGTGCACGCGGGGAACTGCAGAGCTCGGCTTTGCCTGTGCAGCTCCCCTGCGGTCATAAAAACATATTGCGGTCTGGCGCGTCTAGCCGTGTTTCGGTGCCGCGGCGACGCTACATGTACTTGTAGATGTACAGCTTGTAATCTTTGCTGGCGAGAACGACGGAGCCGTCGTCCATTAGCGACACGTCGAAGCACTGCGCATGCTTGACCTTCGACTCGAGAGCGTTGATGAGCTGGCCCTCCTGCGTGAAGATTGTCAGGTTGAAGTTGTTGTGGTTGTCAGCCACCAGGACCTCGCCCGACGAGTTGATGCCGACGCCAATGGGGTAGTTGGTGATGCCCTCGCCACCGATCTGCCGCAGGAACACGCCCTGATAGTTGAAGACCTTCACGCAGTGCGCCCGGTTGTCGCTGATGAAAATTTCCTCCTTGTCGTTGACGACGACACTGTTGGGGAACTGCAGGTGCTTAGAGCAACCAAACTTGTTGAGGACATTGCCGAACTGGTCGAAGATGATGACGCGCATCACTTTGCATTCCACGATGATGATCCGGCCCTTGTTGTCGACGGTGACACCGCGCGGGTGCTGCAGGACGTTGGCGCCGAACTTGCGCACAAACTGGCCGTACTGGTTGTAGATCTGGATCTGGTGGGTGGGGCTGCGCTCGGTCACGATGATGTCGCCCGACGACCGCACCACCGACACGCGGTTCGGGTACAGCAGCTGGCCGTCGCGCTTGCCGCACTCGCCAAACTGGAACTTGAACCTCCCCTCCTTATCGAAGATCTGGATGCGGTGGTTGTTGGTGTCCGCCACGATGATGTCGTTCTGGGCGTTAACGGCCACGCCGCTGGGCTCCGTGAACTGACCCTCCAGAACACCGAATTCACCGAAACGGCAGTGGTAGATCATCTTCTGGCGGCGGATCTGGGACTTTGGTGGATAGATGCTGGTGCTGATGAGCTTCGATGTGAGGTCGTTGATGGGATCAGCGGGCGGTGAGAAGACGTCGATGCTGGTGGACAGGATGTCGAGGCCACTGGACCACTTCTCGTACTGGTTGCTGTCGTTAGGCGGGAAGATCAGTCCGGTGTTACCGAAGTCTTTGGCAAGATTAGGTGTTTCAACCTGGTCAAAGATGTGACCGTTGCTGAGGCTGGTGGTGGTGGTTGTAGGCGTGCTGGTCGGGATGAAGCCGTTAGACGTTGGGCGCGCAATGGGCTGTGGCTTCTGGGTCTGCAGGGTCTCGTTGCCCAGCCGGACGTAGCCGAACGTGTTACGCACGCCTGCCTGGATCGCCTGGAAGTTGGACACAAACTCGATCTCAAAGTAAGCCTGGTTGTTCAAGTCGGGCAGGAAGTTGAACATGTTCTGGAATCTCTGCTCAACAAAGTTTTTCAGCAGCAGCGCTTCGGTGACGGTGGCGTGCTTGAGGAGCTTGTCGATGAACTCTACCCCCTGGTACAGCTTCTCCACGCTCTCCTGGATCTTCTGGGCGAGGGTGCTGATGGCCACCTGCTTGGTGTTGAAGGCCTGGTCCAGCTCCTTCAGAGCCTCCGTCTTTCGCTCCTCAAGCATGGCCCTGTAGAAGTTGTATGTGTCGTTGATGTCGTTCTGTGCCTTGTGGTACTGTGACTGCAGCGCCGTAGAGATGTGGTCGATGCCCTTGGCCGACACACGCAGGTCACCCACCTTGGAGCGGGCGTCGCCCTCCAGGTGGCGCAGCATGTCGATCTGCTTGTCGGCCACGTCCATGAGGAACTGACACTCGTGGCCGCGGCCGTGGTCGAACACTGTGCACTCCTTGCAGATGGGCTGCGCGCACGTCTTGCAGTAGAACTTCAGCACGTCGTTCTTGTGCTTGGGGCAGCTGACGGGCTTGTCCGATTTGGACCCTTCCTCTTTGCTGATGGGCAGGTCGCCCAGGCTCACGACCCGGTGTCCCTCGAAGCAGTGCATGAACTGGTGCGCCATCACGCAGTTGGCGCACAGGAAGTTGGAGCAGTCGAAGCAGCGTGCAACAGCATTCGTCTCTTTGCTCTTGCATCCCGTGCAGTGCAGGGCGTTGGGGTCTAACGCCGTCGTTTCCAGGATGTTGGAGACCGCGTAGTCCTGCTTGAGCCCTGTCAGGCCCTCGGCGCCCAGGTACGTGTCGAAGTGGCACTCGGGGCACGACACCTTGTCCGTCTCCGTCTGGAGCTTCTCGAGGCACGGCTGGCAGAAGGTGTGGAAGCAGCTGAGGACGCGGGGCATGGAGAAGGTGTCGCTGCACAGGGAGCAGCGCGTGTTCAAACCCGCCGCCGGCTCCATTTCGCTGTCGGAGGAGTTGGAGGCCGTCGTGAGCGTGTCGCTCTGCGAGGGCGTCGGTGATGCCATGACTGTGGCACGCTGAGGGGCGTCGCTGGGCGGGAATCACTTCAGAAGCACCTGCAACACAGAAATATATTTTGTGAGGGTGGCGGAATAATTATGTTGTAATTTAACCAATTGATCATTTGATGCAAGATTTATTTTGCTACATTTTCATTTGCTTAATGAATATCTTCAGAATCCTAAGTATTTTTGACATGCCAATTATATCAACAAGAATTGTAAAGGCAAGGAGGGACACTTACATCTTAGTCAGATGAAGAGTTTTATCACTAATCAAAGAAACAGTCAAACTTGTGAACAATCCCACATCTAGTCAAACTAGAAAATACACAGTCCAGTCACTAGTCAAACGTCAAACAAATATAAATTAGATTATAATGAGCCATGCAAAAAGCCCCATGTGCATCTGTAGATATCGCCTGCGAAAACACAGTATTGGGCGATAAATATAAAAAATCTACTAGTCCTCTGGATACCTTTAAATAGCAATGGGCTACAGGACGTTCTAATTTAAAACCACGGCCATTAACCTTGTCCTTACTGTAAGCGACCGGAGATGCCTTATACATTGTATAGGACTGTGATTAAGCGACCGGGAGATGCCTTATACATTGTATAGGACTGTGATT
>JAULBO010040785.1:0-11751 GCA_032355325.1 Clypeosectus delectus | reverse complement strand
AACGAAGACATACTTCCAGTTCGAAGCGATTCAAATCGATTCAAAGCGCTTCAGTAAAAACCGATTTTGGTGTGTCACGAGTATAACTGTCACGTATTCATCAGTTTAGGAATGACAGCTTTCGATTACTGAACCAACTTCGTCAAACTTTTCCAACTTTTTGATTGACGTTTTCATTTATATTTTGACAAGATGTTTTTTTGATGAATCATGATTAGTCAGGAATTCCCATGAAAATGTAATCTACATTCCAGTTTGAAATATCGGCACGATTACTTGACAAACAAAATCACTGCCTAAATACTGGGTATTCTGGTGCACAGTATTCTCCATAAAGATTAGCTCATTATCTCCAGTATTCACCATAAAGATTAGCTCATAATCCCCAGTATTCTTAATAAAGATTAGCTCATAATCCCCAGTATTCTTAATAAAGATTAGCTCATAATCCCCAGTATTCTTAATAAAGATTAGCTCATAATCTCCAGTATTCTCCATAAAGATTAGCTCATAATCTCCAGTATTTGCCATAAAGATTAGCTCATTATCTCCAGTATTCTCCATAAAGATTAGCCCATAATCTCCAATATTCTCCATAAAGATTAGCTCATAATATCCAGTATTCGCCATAAAGATTATCTCATAATCTCCAGTATTCGCCATAAAGATTAGCTCATAATCTCCAGTATTCACCATAAAAAATAGCTAGATAATCTCCAGTATTCGCCATAAAGATTAGCTCATAATCTCCAGTATTCGCCATAAAAAATAGCTATATAATCTCCAGTATTCGCCATAAATATTACATGTACCTCATAATCTCCAGTATTCTCCATAAAGATTAGCTAATAATCTCCAGTATTCTCCATAAAGATTACCTCATAATCTCCAGTATTCTCCATAAAGATTAGCTAATAATCTCCAGTATTCTCCATAAATATTACCTCATAATCTCCAGTATTCTCCATAAAGATTAGCTAATAATCTCCAGTATCATTCATAAATCCATAATCCATAATCCATGCATACACATCGACTATACCAGTTTGTGCTATAATGAATTATTGTCTATTACTGTTTAAGATTTATTCCTGTTTTCGTATGTGATAACATTGTTACTGTTATGGAATTGAAATACAAAGTCTGCTTGTTTATGCCGTATATAATACACCAATTGTTATTGTTTGCAAGTTCATTGATGGTATTTTGAAAAAGAATAAATTTTTAGAATGTTTACTCTTTTTTTATTCAAGAGTGGTACTTCTCTGTTGTACACGTATGTGTGTTGTGGGTTGTACCAAAGAGTCTGGGTTCAAATCCCGTTCTTGGAACCTGGAAGTTAATTTTCCTCCGCGATCATGACAGGAGGCGATGTCCGTAGTTACAGTGCAGTTATGCGGTGCTCGCATGTTTACTGCAACATTCAGTGCTATGGATGTTACAGGTTTCCTCCTGCCTTAAACAGACAAACTGTTAACATTCATTTTCTCCATAACATCAGTGTTATACAACAGAATAGTACTGCTAACACTGGGGATATACAATGATGTTACAAATATCATAGCCTACTTTTGAAAACTATGTAACTTTTTATCGCAGTAAATATTTCCATTATTAATAATCAACTGCAGATCAAGTTGTTTAAGACATGGTACTTATAAACCAAATGGTACCAATTCACCTGTATAAATCCACCGGAACATTTTGATACTAAATCTGTAAGGTGCTGGCGAGGTTTTTAACCTTCTCCCTGCTGTAGGAAACCGGAGATGCCCTACACAATAGCGATCGTGATTAAATCCAGTAGGGAAAGGGTTAATGTGTAAAGAGATACTTTTTCCTACTCACATTTGCTTTGATGTTGGTTGAGAGAGAGAGAAGGCGAGGTTGCCGTGGATACGCAGGTAAACAAGTTCACCTGCATGTGTTTGTACTGCATGCAGTGGGAGTATCGATGCCATCACCTGATTATCCGTTTATGTTTGTGCATTCCTAGTTTGGTGTTGTCTTTCGTTTCCATCAATAACCCACAGCAGTAGTTGCAGGTTACCTTTTCATTTTCTTGGTCAGCATTTTCGAGGAATGGATGTCGGATAGCAGTTTTGTCTGAACGTGATTGTTTTAGGATTCTTTTTAGCCATGTCGGACGTCTTCTGGTCAGAGCTTATGTATGTAGTAGTAGGTGACTACACAAAGAGATAATAATTCTACTCGACCAATTTGAGTCCCATGCCCTAAAACAACATCTGCTTGAATGCTTTTCTCAGATTCTGGTGAAAAAATTAACCCTATTTGACTTTCTAAAAATAGATACAAGTACAGATAGTAAGTTTCCTTACCAAGCAACATCTGGTTAGATATTAATAGTATGAACGAAAGTGTAGTTTAATAAATATTGCCATGATTTATATATTAGCATGTGACCATCATGTAATTGGATTTATTGAGTTTCTGTCAAATTATATACGACTGAAATAATCTTGAAAGTGCCTCTAAATCCTAATTTAATAAACAACAACAAAGAAACCCCAAAGATACTAGTAATTGTAAAATTTTCAGAGCTCATTTTCACTGAAAAGGCTGTACAGTTAGTCGTAATGTTAATCTTGGCTTAAATCTGAGCATGCAATTGGACTTAATTAAGCCCGAATGGTATTCAGTGAATCAGTGCTTTGTGTCTTTCTTCCTGGAAATTGTATGATGAACTTATTCAGACAGTCCAGCTGTCCTTGTCCAACTGAATGCTAATAATTGTGCGATGTTAATTTTTATGTTTTGCATCGAGTTCCATTGTTTTTCTTGTTTGTGCTCCATGACAATTTAGGATGTTTGCATTTGATATAGTCGACAAACATCAAATCCAGTGTAGTTGTATTATTCAAGAATGTTGTTTCAAATAAAAACTATCCGCATATATGTAAAAGTGTATATTCTTGTCCCAGAATGGGGTTTCGCCGCTGAGAAATCTGCTGGATGGCGCATGGGTACTAGTGCCGAACTAGTTTTCACGGAATGTCACATTGCCACCTATAGTCTCTAGACTGTGCCCAGTCGGTATATAGCAAGAGTTGCTCCCCTTAGTATTCACTGTTTGACGCGCAGAGCCACCCACACATTAGACAAGATAATAGTCTACTGAGAATTTGTATTAATTAAAGATCCATTGTCGGCACGCAAACAGTAATGACATGGAAAAATCCGTTGGGTATAGGAGGCCCATATTCGTGGAAAACCAATGAATAGGTTTTATTAAAATATTATTGCGAAAATGGGCGACTGTCTAGAGACTGTATTCGATGCGCATGATTATACTGAAGGAATTCTAGTGGCGGAGTAGTGCACAGTCGCCATCTAGTGGAGAATTTTGCGCTGCGAACCCCATTGGGTTTTGTATTCTAAAAGTAAATTTCTGTTATCCTTTAAATTTGATCAAGTATGATTCAAGTAGAATGTTGTACAGTAATTTTGACATTATTCAGTTTGATGTATCCCTCGTTCCATGGTGGTTCCCCTCTGAAATGTGTGCATTGAGAATGAATACTTACTAGTATTTGCTTATTGTCTTATGATCCACCTTATAGTTATAAGTGCATGGAAGATTTAACTTTTAATTTATTGGATTGCTTTTAAGTTGATTCCTCATTAATGTCATGTGCTTTTAGACTAAGACATCCATTTTCATAATCGAGTTCTATTTAAAGTTAAAATAAAGATACGATCGACATATTTTTAATGGCAAATTTGAAAATGCAATAGTGTTTGAAATTGATGTACAGTACTGAGAAGCTCGTTTGTTGGGGGTAGTACATGTTCTTCAATATTGCTTAAATAATTAAACAATTTTATTTATTATCTTTAAGTTATTCCATATTCTAGAGACTTAGTAGTGGTCATAATCCAAGTTTTAAAATTGTTTATTCCCCTTGCAAAATTCCGACGATAACCTGAACTTTTATTTCTATTTTCAGCGGGATGGCGTTCGGTAACAAAATCATTCTCAACGATGATGAACTTGAAGCCAAAACCTGGTCTCCAACAACACCCCAACCTCCCCAACCTCCCCAACAACAACCACAACAACAACAACAACGGCATTCCCAACATTAACAACATTGGCAATATTTCTGCTGCACTTACCTCCCTTGGGGATATTCCACCAGTGCTGCCCCCTCATCAGCAGACCATCCTGAATCCCGAGAACCACCAGGCTCTGCTGAACATGGGCTTCTACGACGCGAACGTGCGCCTCGGCTTGAAGAAGCATGTGAGGAAGGATCCTACGCTGGACCCGGCCAGTGGGAAATCTTCGGACGCTGCATTGAAACGTGCTCACTTTAAAAAGTTGAAATCAAAACGATGGAGTCTGGTCAACGATATTTTGGACGAGAGCAGCGAAGCTCTGGTTTCGAGTTTCGACGACTCTCAAGTCATGCATTGCGGCACGGACTTCGGCAGTTCCATGGAGAGTTCCGACTCCCACGCCAACGATTCCCGGACATCCTCCATCAGCGAGAAGAGACGTGCATTCGAGGAAGAGATCCTGAAGAAAACCTTCGAGGAACCGTACGTCGGGAATCTCAAACAACGGCGCGAGGATGAAGTCTTCGAACTGCTCCACCAAGACAGAGACGGCGATTACTTAGTTTCGAACGTTGCCCCCAAGCGGGACGCAGCCGCCAATGCCAACAGTGAGAATGTTGTCATCGTTGTTTCCAAAACGGACAACGTGCTGAGCAAGGATGCTTGTTTTGCCGGAAATGTGATTTCCAAGGCGGCCGTTGGTGCTCCCAGTTTCCTGAACGTGGTCAGCGCTCAGATCGAACGTATGTCGGACTCTGGGTCGGAACACACACTGGTGGAGAGCCCGCGGCCTTCGGTAGATGCAGAGACGTCGCCGTGTCCTGTACTCACGCAGACTCTGTCCAAAGACTCATCTGTGTTCGAGAACGCGGAGGGGACGAGCAGCAAACACAAGTCTGTCAGTTGTCAAACGTCGCTCGATTCACATCGGCTGGATGAAAATGAAAACTTCTCGTCTAAGGTAATATTTTCTATTCCGAAATGTCTTGAAATTAATTTGAAATGGTAAATTAAACTTGGAGTGCATTGTTTCGCTATGTTTTATATTTTGTCGAAGGGAAACCAGAAACACACAGAAGAGTTATTTATTTTAATTTAAGAATATTTATTAACTTAAAGTTTTTCCTGTTTAGACATTTGAATAAAAATTAGTGTATTTTTTTCTAAATATCTCTAGCTGTAATATGTTTGAATCTAATGTAACACTGTTCTTGTATTGTGCATGTTTCTGTTCAAGGTGAAATATATAGCTGGAAATATCAAGCACACCATGGATGGTAAGTTTGGATAAGTTGTAAGAAAATTGATCTTTACATATATATACCTTGTATAATATTTTATTACATACTAGTATTTATCATGCATAAAACGTCCCACAGATATTTATGATAGATATCAGTCAGCAATATATGTTGGACAAGGCATAATATGCAAATGAAACTGTGACTATTGTTACCATTGTGACTATTTATTTGCAATATCTCCAGAATTGCAAGTTTTGGTGAAATTATTTAAGAATTTTCTTAGCTAAGAACGTTTCGAAAATATGGGTCCTGTCATGCACATTCACCTATCTGTTGGCTTTGAGTGTATAAAATGTCCTATGTACTAACCTCAACCAAAACTTGTAAAAACAGAAATGTAAAGGAGAATAAGTACTTCACCTCCATTGCTGAGAGCGCCCTCACAAAATAGTAATATCTTCAAATCCGACTGTAATTCCTTTAAATAACATTCAACATTTGGCAATCACAGAGTTTCCCCGAATGGCCAGTGTCCAGTCAGATAGCAGCGGGTTTGGCGACGCGGATACGACAGTAGATCTGACATCCCCTGATTACGATCCGTCACGAGTAAGTATTATCTGATCCGTCACGAGTAAGTATTATCTGATCCGTCACGAGTAAGTATTATCTGATCCATCACGAGTAAGTATTATCTGATCTGTCACGAGTAAGTATTATCTGATCCGTCACAAGTAAGTATTATCTGATCCGTCACGAGTAAGTATTATCTGATCCGTCACGAGTAAGTATTATCTGATCCGTCACGAGTAAGTATTATCTGATCCGTAGCGAGTAAATACTATCTGAGTAAGTAATATCTGATCCATGTAGAAAACATACAGAATCCGATCAGATAATATACTGTAAATCATAAAATGTTAGTGAACATAAAACTTTAATGAATTTAACTAGTTGCTCTTAGACATTTTTTGGCAAATATTTTTTAAAGGGTACTAGTATTCTGTCGATGTACTTGTGTAGGCCATGCTCTCGGTAACATTTTATGAAGCTAATTTGTCGATAATCCACAGGCCGCTAAAGTTTAATGACACTAACGTTTTATGATTTACAGTATATTAAAGGTGAATTTTACACATTGCTAACCATCAGTCACATGAGGTCTGTATGTAGACTACAAGGGTGCCACTCTGTGTGTTCCAGGTGTACAGTCTAGGCAGCAGTAGCGAGAGTGCCGGCACTCTGGCCAGTAGCAACACCACTGTCGCCGTCCAAGACATCGCCAGTGACAGTGCCACACAAACACCGTCGTCGGGACGAACCCTTCATGTACATCCAAATTCATGGGAGGCAACCCACCGAAAAACTCTGCAGATGACCGCCAAAGAGAGTAGAAACAATGACTGCAGAGTCGAGAACGGGGACGAACCTAGTCACTACTACATCAGTGCTGTTTCGGTGCCCCCTCAGTCCGCGGTTGCTAAGCGACGCTCCGGTGCAACGATGGTCGGCCATGACGCGGTGGTGTTGGGGAAGACGCGCGTGTCGTTAGCCGTGCCGAACTCCTCTGAAATCTCCCACGACCACGTGCTGGGAGATAACCTGGGAAGAGTACAGACCAAGCATCAGCCGTACGTCTCGTACTACGACCGAGCGCGAGCCCCGTTGGCCGAGCCGGAGGTGTTCGAGTGCGGTCCAGGCGAGGCTAGAGTCGGCCACCACCCGGCGCCCGTGGAAGGTTCCGCAAGTCGCGCACCACCGACTCAGGAAGTGTCCGTGTTGAATCTGAGCGTGGCGGACAATGCAGAGTTCGGGTCCCGGATATCTCTGGCCGCGTCCAGCGACTACTCCTGCTCCTCCTTCGCAGACAGCGTCGCCAGCTGCAGCGCGGCAGACATCTTCCACTACAAGAAACTCGTGCACCTTGTCAATCAGCCGGTCAGCTACACGGTCAGTCTTAGTCTCGCTTCATTATGTTTATATACTGTATATACTGACCGACACACAATGAAAACGGAAAAGATATAATTTTGAATATTTTGTTTTGGTTAATCAAATATTTATGTATTAGACTTAAAATAAAATTTAATGGGAGGAAGCCATTGCTGGGTACGTATGTTTGGTCTTGAATCCAGGTTTTGTTCGATTACGAATGCAATTCACTAAATATAGGAATATTTCATTTTATACAGCAAACCACAAACACATTGTTATACATATTAATATTATTGTTTAACATCACTGAAGGAATGGATCGTTTACAATGCCGCCATTGGCACCAAATTGTGATCACTGCAGGATACCGTCTTCCTTTTCGTTCCCAAAGAGATGTTAATCAACAATTATAATCACTTCTTTTTGACATAAAGAACATATTTATTTATTATAAAAACATGCACTATTAAAGAGAAATATACGATTGAGAAATAGCTCCAGAAAATATATTTATTTAATTCTATATTTTATAAAGGGTCGAAAAAGTAACATCATTCGATTTCGTCCAAAGAAACACATACGTGATTGGCCTAGTCTACTCCGGAAAAAGGTGAGAAATATTATTTATATATTTACTTTCTTTGGTACCTTTATCTCTTAGTTTCTGTGTTTATAATTGTTAAATGTCTGATATATTTTAAAATTACGATGCCATTTTATTCAAATTATTTCATTATTAGACTGGTTGATAGTAATATTTGCCATAAAATTATTTTATTTTGTTACGGAGCCCATTGTTTATGTATTGTTGTATTACAGAGACTGGCTGAAGAGACGCGCTTGCTGCAACATTCCATTCAGAAATACAAGATGGACCTTCAAGTCTTGGAGACATCCTTCCAACTGCAGTATCAGATTGCTTACGAAGATCTCACAGATGATGAACGGTAGGTCATGTGTTAGAGATAGAACTTTAGTTGTTAGTTTTAACAAATAGTCATTATGTTCATTTACAGTTGCAAGATAGAGATTTAAAGAATCATCTGTGTATGACACTGTTCATGCATGGCACTGTCTGTCAATGCATGACAATGTCCATCCATGCATGACACTGTCGTCAATGTGTGACACTGTCCATCAATTTGTGACACTGTATGTTAATGCATGGCACCATATGTATATGTGTGACACTGTCTGTCTATGCTTGACACTGTCTGTCTGCTTGACACTGTCTGTCTATGTGTAACACTGTTAGGCTATGTGTGACACTGTCTATGCATGACACCATCTCATGCATGACACTGTCAGTCTATGCATGACACTGTCAGTGTATGCATGACACTGTCAGTCTATATGCGACACCGTCTATCTATGTGTGGCAGACACTGTAAGCCTATGCATGGCCCCATCTGTGTATGTGTGAAACTTACTTTCTGTGTGACACTGTCTGTCTATACATGACACTGTCAGTCTATATGTGACACCATCTATCTATGTGTGACAGACAGTTGTAAGCCTATGCATGGCCCCATCTGTGTATGTGTGAAACTTACTGTCTGTGTGACACTGTCTGTCTATACATGACACATTCTGCCTTTGAATGACAATGTCTTATGCGTGACACCATCTGTCTATGTGTGACGCTGGTGTGGTTTGTTGCAGGGAGGAGGTGGAGGAAGTGCAGGCCGTCATCCAGGAAGTCCGCAGACAGATGCAGGAAACTGAGCAGCTTCTCTCCCACAGAATGAAGGCCGTCACCAAGGGAAACGACTTCTTCACCTTCCTGTCGTCTCTCAATGTCATTCACAATGTAAGTTTGAGAAAAGTTCAGTCATCGATATGCTGCATACACTATCCATATCATTGATTACGGTTTCATTGTTGGAAATGACATTTCATTGATTACTGTTTCATTGTTGGAAATGACATATCATTGATTACTGTTTCATTGTTGGAAATGACATTTCATTGATTACTGTTTCATTGTTGGAAATGACATATCATTGATTACTGTTTCATTGTTGGAAATGACATTTCATTGATTACTGTTTCATTGTTGGAAATGACATATCATTGATTACAGTTTCAGTGTTGGAAATGACATGAAATTGCTTCATATGAACTCAGTAGTTCTAATTGATTTTCACAGTTTCCTTCAAAGAAATACTTTGGCAAATATCAGAACATTTTACGTCCATCATTGGTGATAGATATATGGGGGATATTTGCCATGTTTCAGATAGTAGAGATGTTTCAGGTGGCGGGACAGATGTAGTTGTCATGTATCATATGACATGTTCATCATGTTTCAGGTATCCGATGTTTGCCATGTTTTGGGTGACACCAGAGAGATTTTTGCCATGTATCACGTGATGTGGCAGAGATGTTTGCCATGTATCAGCCGAAGTGACGGACACGTTTGCCATGTTTCAGATGACGGAGATGCTGAAGGAGCAGGTGTACGAGCAGATGGTCAGCCCTGGACTGCAGCAGGAGGAAGAAGAGGAGGAAGAGATGGAGAGGATGTCGCACTCCTCATTTGCCCACAGTTCTCCCTTCTCTATGGGGTCGGGGTGCGCATCGCCTTTCAGAGACATGCATCACAGTCAAGACTTTCAGTACAGTATGGAGGAGGTGAGATCTTTATGGGGATGGAACACAGGCCAGTTGCACGACGCTCTTGTACGCTACAACTATTGTAAGGTCAATACTTTGCTATTGTTGCGGGAGCCCAGTTACAACTATTGTAGCGCAACAAGAGCGGCGTGCAACCAGCCCCAAGAAGTGACAATAAAGTTTGAGGTGTTTTTTTCAACTATCTATTTCTGGAGGTAATCGCTTTTTTACAATTGATTTTCTTTTTTTCTTTCTTATATGTGTAAAAGGTGCATATACGTGGTACAATTAGTTTTTAAAAAAAACAGTAAAAGATTGTAGAATTTTATACGATCTTAGTTATGATTTGTGTGATCTCATTGCTCGAATTTGTTACAATAATTTTACAAATTGTATCATGTTAATTCATCTCAAAATGAAAAAAAAAAAATCTTTTTATTAACTGATCTAGGTTATGGTTGTCGAAACTGTTGCAAAATCAGTCTGATAGACTGTAGGTCTACATACACAATAATATGCTCACATGCAGTTGGAGGAATTGACTTTGTGCAGAGAATGTTGTTACTTGCCCATATGTTACCCATGAACTATTGACTTTGAAAATTCTCACTATGATGTATTAATATTGGTAGTTTATGAATCATGTACATATTATGCAATTTTTCCAATTGGTTGCCTCAACAACAACATTTCCAAGACCTTCCAGAAAATGGTTTACCTAGCTGTACGGTTACGTTATAAATATCACACAATAGTCACAATCATGCTTGTTTAATTACAGATGAAGAAATCGATGATGCATGAAATGAAAGAGGAATTAAATCGGAGCACTCAACAGCTGCAGTTGGACATGCAGGTAATTGTCTAGTCAATCAAGCTCTGTCGTATTATTTGCTGCCCTTGTAACCTTGGCGAAAAGTTATGTTAAACTGGAAATCATAAAATGTTAGCGAGCATAAAACGAATTTAACTAGCTGCTCTTAGACGTTAATATTTAATTTGCTAATATTTGGTAAAGAGTACTAGCGGGGTAGTATTCCGTAGCTGTACATGCTTATGAGTGAAAGATTCTCGCTGCGACGTTAAGCACCAATTCACTCACTCACTGTACATGCGTAGGCCATGCTCCCGTTAACCTTTTAGGATGCTAATAGGTCGATAATCCACAGGTCGCTAAAGTTTAATGACGCTAACATTGTATGATTTACGGTATTATCTGATATCGTCACATGGGGGAAAGTTGTATTCTCTACGCAAGCCGTGATATGAGAGCCAGAATCTAGAAAGTGGGTTTAAACCCCAATTCAACAACAACAACAACAACAACAACATAGTGTGTTATCTGAGCTTGTCACATGGGTGGAAAAGTCGTCCTATTATATTATCGGAGCTTGCTAAATGGGTGGAAAAGTCATATTCTGTTATCCCTTATATTAAAACCAATTTAACATGTACTTTACCATTATTCCAGACTAAGGACAATGAAATTCAGCGTTTAAATCTGGAACTAATGATGCAGTCCATGTCGCCACAGAAGTCACGCTTCACCTACCGCATTCCTCGTCATCGACAAACAGATGTATAACGTGCATGTGCTTGTTTAGAAGTGTTCATAGGATATCAGCTTTTTCAAGGCATACAATTGTCTAAATGTCGTTTTGGTGCGAATTTGAGTTAAAAATGCAAAGTACATGGACTTGGCATACATATTATTGCTTTTGTACCCCCAAATATCTTTTCATCACTGTAGGATAGATAAAGTTCCATTGCAGTTTACATTTCCAGTCAATCCAGAATAATCAATGGGGTTCGCCGCGCAAAATTCTCCACTAGATGGCGACTGTGCATTAGGAGTCCTCCAGTTTAAGCATGCTCA
>JAULBO010040674.1:0-11755 GCA_032355325.1 Clypeosectus delectus | reverse complement strand
ATAGAATCTAACATTCGTGGTGATTTATTACTGAATTTATTAAACTCGTTGGTCAAACTGATATTGAACTCGGCTATATATGTATATATATATACACACACACACACACACACACACACACCGTATATAGATATATTTCTTGTCATCCAGGATTTACTTGTTACTTTAAGTACTAGTATCAGTGTGGTTATTAATACTTCAATTCAGAATATATCAAGAAACACGCCACTTCGTCTTACCTTCTAAGTTGACAAATAGCCAGTATGTTAGTCTTATAATGTACGTTCGTACAGGATAATGGCCCCGGGGGCTTCATATGAGTAGTTACTGCATCCATCTTATTCTAGAAGGAAGCTAACATACCGTGTATACATACACACACACACACACCCGAAAACATGATGTTGCCCTGAGTTCTGGCCTAACATAATTATGTTCTACACATATGTTTTTATATGAAATGGAATTCTAGACAAGATGCGGGAAAAAAAATCAATAATTTGTTATGCAGTTATACAACAAACAGACAATGGACCTGCGCTATATCTTGGCATCTGCTGATGTTAATCCAGATTAGCAAAGTTATCACCGAGAAGTTCCCAGAAGACATCGGCGCGGGGCTGTATTAAGGAAACGTTCAATCTCCATTTGACATTTTCTAGTGATTAACACCACCTACCTTACCGTAGTTACTGTCGTCAATTGTCAGCCTTCTATTTCATTTGTGTATGATTAATTATTTAGCGCATGCACTTTCGCCCATAGCCGTTAGGCATGGGTTATATTTCAGTGTTTGAAATGTTGGAATGAGACTAGATGATGTCTACGTACCTGATCTGCTGTAATGGTTGTCGGGATTATTTCGGACATTGAATTCATGTTTGGTATTTTTGTTTCTTTGTTTCTGTTTTTATTGTTTGGCTTTTATTTCAACGTTTACTTTTAGCATATAGAGAACATAATTAATGTGGAATGTTCTTTGTTTATGTGGAATGTTCTTTGTTTATTTTGGTGGTGGTTGTTGTTGTTGTTGTTGTATGGTTGTGTGTGCTTGCAGATCCAGCAATCTTCTTTTTCCATTTCCTGAGGACAGATATATGCATTTTAGAGAACTATTGTTCAATAACAAATACGAACTTTGTTACATAGGAATGAACCATCCGTATCTCCGGTGCTTGGGGTCATTTCACCGTGACTCAAACACCAGTCGTTTACGTACGGTATAATGTACACTCGGGAGTCGTGATGAAGTCAAACGAGAACTCATTCAGGCAAAACTCAGTGATCGATGTAGAAATGTCTCTGTCGCCTGTCGTCGCCATACATTGGAGAACAATCCCACTTTCCTGTACCTGAGACAACCTCGAGTTATTCCCCTCTGGTATACAATCATCAGACATTGTCGAATGGCGAGTGAACTTCCGGTAGACGGGCAATGCGCATATCCGTGTCTGGAGTTATTTACTGTTAGTGTAAAGTTCAACACTGACCTACACATACGTACACTGTGCATATGTCGGCGTCAGGGGTGTAGCTTGATTCCTTTTTTAATGTACTCTCATGAAACTCGAAGGTAACATTAATGTCCAAAAGTGCTATTATCCTGAATTTAAATGTAGTAATTAGCAAATCACAGCGTATAGGTATAGTAATGGACAGATACGAGACCATTATCCGACTTAACATACAGTGATTTAATGTATAGTTAACAGAATTGCATTCATCGTTAGTTTGTGTCGAATCCCTAGCGACCAAGCACCACCATTATAATATTGTTTTCCACAATTACAATGGAAATGTACTTCGTCTCAGAGCGAGACTCAATTCTCAATGCCGTTTTGCTCACTTGTACCTCGTACACTGACTCATCTCGGCTTGCACAGTATGGATGTGCATGAACACTACTATGGAATAAGTAATATTAATATCTGTTGAAAAGTACAAGTCGAACACTCTGCAACACGAATGAGAGGTAATGGACAGATACGAGGCCTTTCTCCTACTGGTTATGGACCACCTAATTCATTGAGAATGTTATCATCATCGTCAGTTCTGCATACATTTGACTTGCGGGCCAGTGATTGGTTAGTAATGATGAATTAACAAGATGTACATGTAGTACTTCAAGTAAATGCAGTGTTATTGCCAAGAGTGCCAACTTGTTACATTGATAAGGCTCCGACAGATGGGCATATTCTGTGGCGATGCATAGCGACACGTACGGCACTTCCTGTTATCATTCGAAATCAAGCAATTGAAGCCATTAATTGTTCTGGATTAATATTGTACTGGTAAATTGAACTTTGAAATAAGGTATGTTTTCTGGTATTTGACTTACTGATTCATAAGTTATGTGTACATATTATATTTTGTTAACACTATCGTCTATATTACTTACACTGACATAATAAAGTCCACACATCGGGTTGTTATTTGGTAAGTGTAATGTTACAATATCCATGGATGAATTATTAATCCTCCAAAGCAATCATATAATGTACAGATAGTGTATCATTATAAAGGCATAACACCTCCTCTCTCGATGTTAACAAAGCGTACTGGACGTCATTGTAAATAACCCCGCTTGAAACGGAATGGCAATTCAAGCATTAACGTGGTCTTAACTGAACTTGACGCCACTCATGTGTTGGTAACATGTTTAGCTCGGACTTGTCTGGACAATTTTATGATCACCGTCCCTATTGGAGACATCGATGTCGTCACCCAACATCAATTCCGATACTATTGGCACCGGTGTAGCGATATACTATTGCCTCCCTAAGTCACTGTTATTCCGAATTGACGGTGATTATGAAATACTTTCTGAACCACAATTCCGAATGAATTACATGTAGGTGGTCTATAAGTAAGGATTAAAACCACGAGGAAATCCCGAATTTACGCCTCGACTACAGGACACATCAATATAGCCTACCATAACATGTTCTATAGTGCGTCTAGCTGCATCGCAATCATTCACTATATCGTTGTCCAAAGCTACACACCAAACATCCAGCATTGAACATAAAAGGAGCCAGAGGTCAAACCATGCTACGTTGGCAATCAGAAACCGTTGGCAATCACAAACTGCCCTTTAATGGGTTTTTTTATTAAAGTTCCTCTCACATTCACTCAGGCAATGTTAACGAATAATTGGTGGAGAGATTGGCACGACCCTAGAAGTACTTAAACATTTTATCAGAAGGTATTGGTCCTGACAATATGAATTATAGAATAAGTAATAATAATATTGCCAAATTGATCGTGGTAAATTTTCAATAGTAGTCTGGTTGTAAACGAAGTGGACACCATCTTCAACTGTGAACCATAGCAGATGCAGGCATGTCTATACTAGCATACAGTATACTAGTATACGACATGTTTTGCCAGACAAAATTGATATTCTCATAAATAAACAGTTCATGATATAGCGAACACACACAATACATACGTAACATTATTACTAATTCATGTTCTGGAAGCTTGTCTTTAAGTATGTCGTCAGCTGAGAACCAGGTTGATTTGAAACTTCAGATGTCGCTGTTAAATAGTGGAGATATTTCGAAAAAAAATAATTTACAATCGGAATTTTGATTAAACCCACGACCTTCCGCTCTCCGGGCCGACACTCCAACCACTGCGCCACGGATGCGGTCATGACAATAGGTAAATATTGATTCGAATGTATGACACTATTTGAAGTGTTACAGAGTGCTAGAGGAAAGGCTAGAGATATGTTATGAGATAGTGTGGGTTTGTTCTACATTGACAATAAGACATTTATTCATGTATTTCTCAAACCTTTACATCCCAAGGGATACGTCAATTGTGTATTTAAACAAGAATAACACTAGTATTTATATCGAATGCTGTGGTGGACGCAGCGACGTCCGTTAGAAGGAACACGGCATTGATGTGTTTCCCACATTGTTTTCTAAAACAACTCAAAGGTTCCTCCAGCACGATCATGGCAATCACATCAACTGTTCTGCTCAGAGGCAATCGAATTTTAAAAAATGGTTCATTATATAATGGAAATCACATCAACAGTTCAACCGCAAGAGACCTTTACAAGTTTTAAATTGTATAATTACATTTCTGTGTTTGTGTGTGCGATTGCTAAAAGGATTTACAATTCAAATTCCACCTAAAAAAAAATAGTAGCAATTAATTTGATTTAGAGTTAACATTTACATGTCACAAGAATGCGAAATGTATTTGTGATGTACAGCTGATGCTGTAGCTAGTGCTGTGCCCCTATAATATAGGTTTACTGGTGCTGTACATGGACTTGACGATCGAACAGTGTTGTTGTTAATTGGGATTAAAGCCGCTTTTAAGAACGTGTTCATATCACGGCTTGGAATTGACGGTAGAATAGTGTTATAACATCACATATGTTTCACATGGACGTAAAACTTAAGCAAGTTTCCTAGACGAGTTCATGGCTTGTTGGGGTGTCACCTTAGGCAAGCGACTTAGTTCGATGGTGCCTCTGTTCATCCAGCAGAGAAGTGGGTACCCGATAGGAAGAGATGAGATGTGAATGTTAACCTTCTAGCGCCAACACGGCTGCTTGTGTTGTATACTCCCCATGGAGATGAGAGGGAATCGGATTGCACAGTGATGAATTGACCGGGGTAATACTGTGAACGCGCTTCGAGCATGTCAGAGTGGTGTGGAATTGACCTATATACATGTATTATTATTATTATTATTATTATTCTCCTGGTTCGTCTGATTATCTTTGGTGTAACAATCATTCTGTCAATCATATTAGCATGAATTTCCATTACTAGTATTTGCGACAGTTCTATTATATTAAAACGTTCTTGCGTTATTTAATACATTTCTATACATAAAACCAGTATATTGTTCTGTTTAAAGACGAACGTTCAGGTTATATCTTAGCATGATTTTCATAATCCAAATATATGTCTGCACGTGTGGGTGTTTAAAAATACATGGCATCTACAAAACAATTACTTAAGTTTGCATCGTTAATTAAGTACTAGTACATGTCATTGTACTTGCTAGACTCCCGCGGGGACGTTAAGCCCCGAATCACGAACTGTTTAAGCCACTAAAGGTAACTATGCGGATATATAACAATCCCCCGAAAAGAAACACGCTGTTTTCCAGTGCGTATACCCTACTAGAGAATACACAATGGACTCGTAGGACTGTCCTCATCTCGACGTTCACCAACCAGCTGATGTCAAGAACCTATACCCATCGATTGTCGTACGTACTGTCTCTTTAGACTAAGTGCAGATGGAAATCTCACTGAAGGCCAATAATGTCCGTGAAATCAATAGTTTCGTTGCAGTGTAATGCCCGGTTCATGACATCACACATTAATGCGTTTGTAATGTTCATTGGTACACATGGTTCAGCATGTGCATGAATACCTACACAAACGTATATAGTTACATCATTATTAATGTATATGCTAATAGTTAACCTTTTAGACGATAATGACTTTCTGAATTCGAAACTAAACATATAATATTTTAATGATTAGTTTCGCATTAATAATAATTCCACATTTATATAGCGCCAATGCCAAACCACTCGGGGCATTCTCGAAGAGCGTACGTATTATTACCCCATATTGTATTAGTAACATGTACGTTTATTTATGGATTATGGATACAACTATTATCTTTTTGCATAACGTTCGTCAGAATTATAACCGGAACTTAATAACATAAATACGACGTATAGCTGTTTGCATCGTGAAGCAGTAATTCACCTAACGGCCTCGATCTGTCAGTATCCGTATGGTAGGATTCCTAGGACTTTGTCTGGTCTGAAAAGCGATTCAACTCGCCGTGATATTTTGTTTAATTAGTCATTGAAAGGCTCTCCACGTATTGGTCGGTAAAGGTCACGGAGACATCTTCAGAGGCAAAGAGATAACTGATACTTAAGTAAGATTACCCGCGTGGATAAGAGTGCCTTCTCTGCACTCGCGTCCAAGTTGGTCTTGATGATTGTCTGTCATGTCAAACAACTGCATTGCAAGGAAAGTGCATGTACATATACTCCCCTATTTCCGTCTTCCACAGCAAGCATCAATCGGAACACCATCGAGTTGTTTCCCCATTGCTCCAATAGTCTCTCGGATATCGCTCTGGGGATTCGCGTAGCGATTTAAACCCGCAAACAGTTATAAACCGATTCACCACGGTGTAGTGATGGAAGTAAGTCCTCGCTCACGAACAACCAAAATAAACACGGATGTATTATTTGGCTTGGAAACCGCAATGTTCCACTTAGGAACCGATTTTGATTTAAAAGCCAAAAAGATTGAGACTTCGGAATGCCTATATACTTGCCACGATTATAAAGCGTTTCCGCAGCCGCCATTTTGAACATAAGTGAACCACGCGACTATGGTAAATTATATCACACGACTAAAAATATTCAAAACGAGTCGTGAAAGTTATCAAATCCGAGGCGTTGCCAATAATCGGGTCAAACGATATCTACTGCGAAAACACAGTATTGAGTGATACAGTTGTATTATGAAATGAGTCAAGATATCCGGGCCAACGCTCTAACCACTACGCCACGGAGGCAGTTTCACATGTACATGTATGTATGCTCTTCAGAGGCTCGCATACTACAATTCTTATACAAAATGCAGGAGTTTGACGATATCTAAATACATTCGGGTAGTAATCGCTGATGTATTTACATAGTTTAGTGTAGATTATGCACAAACTATTAAGTCTACACGATAGATCAGGAATAATAATTAGCTTTAACAGATGTGTCTAGACAATAAACTAGTACGTATTAATAATGATATATGATTTACGGAAAGATTGTTTCGATGTATAAGTATACATACTTATTTCTTGATATATTCTCTATCAATATCGCTTGGGAATATTTAGAAATGATAAAACAAAATCGATACATACAATATCGTACAATATCATACAGTATCGTACAATATCATACAGTATCGTACAATATCATACAGTATCGTATACCAGTATTAACTCTCCCAACTGTTTATCCGTCTCATTTTGGTTTCGAAACTGTCGACACTTCATTACTATAAACTAACTAACTAGTACTCTAAATCTCTGGGATATCTGGTTACCTACATGTATACCGAGGCCGGACCTGAAATTCAAGTAATTATTGTCGTAATTACTACAGGGTTGGTGGTAGTGGGTTATCTCGACGTAACTGTGCACATGTGCTCTCGAAGAAACCAGCATGCAGTATGGTGGTCACCCTCTCCCTCCCCGACAGCTCGTAATAATTATGTAAGCAGCGTAAATAGCATTTCAAGCGGATCACCCTGTGGGCAGAGGATGTACATGTATGGTGATGGGAGCATGACATTAGTTCAAGCCCGGCAGATATTTTAGTTTAAACGTGTTTTATTGACCAGAACAATCAAGGGATTGGGATAAGAATACAAAGTGTATAATTAAATCATATGTACAAAAATATACAAATTGGCAATTTATGGGTGCAAATATATACAGTGCAAAAGACAAGAGCAGAATTAATGTATAAGGTGACACACGCAGAAGGCAAGGTACTAATTAGAAACGGTTAGATGACATTATATATTTTGTGAACGGCATTAAAAATATAAATATTTGAATCATCTGATAATCCGTGATTTCAACTGAGAATACGCCCTACAACTGAGAATACGCCCTACAATAGGTGCAACATGCGCATATGATGTTTCATGAAATAGAACTTTAAGTAATGTGGTATATTTTGAACATTCTAAAAAGTAATGGTACGCGTAGTTATTTTCGTACAACATTCCACAATCACAAATACGGTTATTGACTAAATTTACACGAAACGGATGTGAACATAGGGTGGGACCAATTTGTGAATAGTAAATTAATATGGATATACGCATGCATTACTACACGCCCATACTGCACACCTGCACAACTTTCTGGCTTGACCTACATTTTACCCCTGCATTACTACACGCCCATACTGCACATCTGGACAACTTTAGCTTGACCTACTGTATTTTACCCCTGCATTACTACACGCTCATACTGCACATCTGCACAACCTTCCGGGTTGGACAATATTATCTGACTTAAAGCTAAAGACTGCTTTAAACCACTTTGTGAATACGGGCCCTGTATTTTACCCCTATCCAATTCTATGTATTCTTGTCCCGACCTATGCCACGAAGATCTCGCATATCATCACATTCCTGTAACGACATAACGCTGAAAGATTAATAATGAAAGAAGCGATTATTCATAATGAATAATTATTGGGATGACTAAACCAAATGCACAAAAGATGTGTATAGAATTCTAAATGCTCAGCATGGATCTCACGTTTGAGGAACTCGGTTATGGATATGAGTGAAGGTGTTCTGAATAAAACTATAACATGGTAGTTGGCAAGTAAATTAATTTGTTTCCTCAAAGGAAGAATTGATCAACGTCAATGCAGTCTTCATATCCTACGACTGCCCTAGCACTGGCTTCAGTAACGGCCGTGTTACATCTGTGTTAGCACGGAGCGTACATAAGGTATTATTATTATTAATAGTTTGTATTACTATTATTAATATTGATAGTAAAATATAATTACTGAACAAAATATATTATTATTATTATTTTTTTAAAATTATATTAATAATAGTATTAGTAGTAAAACATAATAATAATAATAATAATAATAATAATAATAATAATAATTATTATATTCTACATTAATATGTTCATACCTTCGGACACTTGGTCTATCTTTTCTTGTACATTGTTTCTGATTTCAATCCTTCTAGTTTCATCAAAATGAATGTTCACATGATAAATAATAAGAAGAAGAAGAAGAAGAAGAAGAATACTATTTATAATGCGCATAGCCTAGGTATATACATAATACTATAGGCGCAACAGTATAATACTAGTAATGCAAACACACCTTAAGTGCAATTATGTTGTTTATAGTAATACATTTACAAATTAGTAGTAACTCATCGATCAAGAGCATGCTCTATTATAGTGTCTGCACTGGAAAGTATATGGTTTGTTTTGCAACTCTGTCTGGATATGGCACTACTTTGAAGACAACACCGACGTACATACATGTAGCGGTACATATCCAGACGGTCCTTGTTACCGACGTACGTAACGATGATTCGAATACTGTGTGCACATGAACCAATATGGTTTGCTTTGCAATGTTGTCTGGATATGGCACAACTTTGAAGACAACACCGACGTACATTGCGGTACATATCCAGACAGTTACATGATTCGTACGGTGTACATGTATAATACTGTGTGCACACGAACGTATATGGTTTGCTTTGCAATGCTGTCTGGATATGGCACTACTTTGAAGAGCACACTGTCAGAACGATACAAGATTCATATACAGGTAGTCCAGTCCAGTTGTATTGCCAGCAGCGTGTATCGATGGTACCCTCCTGGGGAACGTTGCTACAGACACCGCGATGATGTCAGTACACGGACCAGCTGATATTGCAAACGTGTTAACGTCCACGTCCGTGCCCCTACACATACATATACTAGCATATATACAGTTAGTGTGGCATACACGCATAGTCATCATTATGTCGGAGACAAATGGTTATCTGTGACCATGGTATCCATGCGTCACACATTTCAGACGGTTTGTCCTGAATTCAAAAAGGGTTCATAGTTACAGGTACTAGTCACAGTGTCGACGAATAGTATTTGATGTCCATGAATGCGTGAACAACTCCTACTGTTCAAGTATAGTTTGGTAAAATAAACCCGATGCTCTACTGGAATGCGAACAACCGTTTGGACGTTATCACAGAAACGTCACCCCGGATCAGAGGTCGGTAACAAGGACCGTCTTCGGAGAGCTGTCGTCGTCACTGTCGTCGTAAGATATCGATGTCAAAGTATGGAAGGCTCTTATGGCAACTTGGTTAACGTGGTGCTCCCTTTCGACCCTCTTGTCCGGCATTCCTTTGAAGAACGTCTCCAAGTTGACCTCCTCCTCCAGCTCCTTCTTCTCCGTCTTGAGGTACTGGATGATCATGACGACGACCCCGGCGGAATAGAACATGAGAACGGCGATGATGTAGATGACGGCGCCGTTGTCAGAGTCACCTTCCCCGGGTCGCGTGGCCGTGTCCATCGATCCCTTGCTTTCTTTGCCGCCGGCGGCGCTGTTCAACGCCGTGACGCAGTTAGGAAATAACGTGGCTAGAAGGATCGGCAGGCTGGCGTTGTTTGCCATCTTTCCTTTCATTGAACTTGGTCGCTTCATAAATTTCAATTAGCTTAAAAATAGTACTTTGAAAGATATACGCTTACGTTCACAGAGGTGTTTGTTCGTCACTATGCGTGTTTGTTCGTCACTATGCGGGAGTTATATTTTTTTAAATTCAATTACCCATGTTATTATTTTATTTATTTTATGTAATTTGTTTCTATCCCTATTCCTGATACCATGAGTGGATATATTGTCACAGAAGGTCTTGATCTTGTATTGTTTCCTTTCCAACGCAGTCACATTAACGTGGAGGGCACAGTGTTTAGTCTAAAACGGAAAACGGATACGTAGGCCTATATATTATACTGCACAACTCCAGATAGCATTTTATCAATGATACTATTCGGTAGCAACATACTTCGATTATAAATATGGCACATCCGTCTGCAACGTTTTGAAAATTGTGTCTTTGTTATATATTTCAAAGTGATTTCAAACCCCGCTGGATATTCGAGAGTTGAAGTACTGTGTGGGATCCGCGTGGTGTCTGTTACTGATAGCTTTGGGGTCGGTGTCTGAAAGTGGAAAAAAACACACCCGATAATCGAATTTATATCATAGGAAGAGCTGCACGAAACATACACTATAACACACACTGTTAAACAAAAACACGTCACGGGACAGACATTAGGGCAATCTAGTTACAGCACGCGACAATGCATTACATGAACACAAGATATGTCATGACATTGCCAATAGCGATACGTCTGGGTTATATGTTTGTCTATTTCTGGCTTGAGCTAGTGGCAATGGCGACCTAGCTGGTAGTGTTGCTTGACCTGTTATTATTAAAAATATGAGAGAATATTCACTAAAACATGATTGCATCTTCATAAGGTGGGTAAATAACAATTTGTCAGTTAACGTTTGGGATTGGTTCGATGAAAATGGATATATTTGGACACGCACATAATATCATGTTTGTGTCTAATTACAGAAAATGTATGCACGTGCATTTTTTTACAAATCACATACGTTGCAAGCTTTTACATAGTTTTACCCCGGGCGCTGAGTTTACGAAACATGTTTCAGGTTTTGAAGTACATTCTCACTTGAGTTTGAGCATACACAAAAACACGAGTTTAGACTCAAACACATTTCGTAACCTCCAGTGGTCAGTTATCAGTGGTCAGAGAAGGTTTAAGCCTGATTATACAATGCAGTTACAATATTAATCAACGAATAGGTAATGACATATTCAAAACCCATGTTATCAATACTCGCGGCTTCATTTGGTTTATCTTGTTTTGCTAAGTTTACTCCAACTAGCATTTTATGTTTAGCCTTTTACAGCTTTTTAATACAATGTTTAAACTGGCTTGATTACATTTTGAATTACCGACCTATAAATTAAAGCAAACGTTTGGATATACTAATACATACCATTACACAGTACATCGATCAATTACCGTAATCATGACAAAAACACCTATTTAATAGTTCCAGTTATTATTAATATTGATTC
>JAULBO010040563.1:1254-11758 GCA_032355325.1 Clypeosectus delectus | reverse complement strand
TGTACGCTCACACGGTGCGATCTGGTTTGAATCGACGGATCTATACGACCGATCGACCCGTGTGAGTGGACCTTTATACTATAAATATCTGAGGGTATAACTATAAATAGGATATTTATATAACACAATGTTTTAAGTTTTAATACCAATTTTATGACCCTCATGAAATAACTTCCATCGACTTGAAAATGTTTAAAGTATATCACTATGGCAACCCAGTTCATATTAGAAGTATCGGTTATGTGATATACTAGTACATCAATCTGTTAGTAATTGTATAATAATAATAATTCACCCATACAGATCGAATAACGAATTGATCTTGTATATAATATACAAAGAGTCAACGATGAAACATGTCAATTGACAAGTATGAAGAACACAGTTATAAATATTTGCTTATATAAAAACCACAATCAAAACCTCCCTTTTCAAGAGAATGTACATAAAACAAATACGCACATCATATGCCTATAAGAGAGCTATACTATGTATTTGTTACTAATAATTGGTACCCAACAATCAAGGTCAATAATGAAATTATTATTCCAAGTTACATATTTTTGTAATATTGAATGACTGATTAAAAAATAATATTCAAGTACAGTAAGACATTAGTGTATGAACTGAAGTTAAGGATAGTGTATCGATTACAAGAAATATTACCATATGCAGCAAAGTTAAATATCCAATAAATTAAAACTGTACTTGTAAGCAACGTTTGAAATGAAGAGGTTATCAAACAGTTCATCCAATACCTTCCCAAAGCCATTTATTGTTTTCTGGGTAACATATAAAATTTTACAAAATTCAATTCTACTTTCGTAACTTTGTCAATTGGTCAACAGTGCTAATTGGCAGAGGTGGCGTCACAAAAGACGAAAAAGTAGTACCACAATGAAGAACCATCTAAACATTCACACACCTCGATTCATTGTCTAAACTAATTTATTTTTGAATTGTAATTATACAACTATTCAAAAACTTCAATCTTTCCCTAATTACTTCATACACAAGACTTATACCAAAATTTAAAAAAAAGAAGTTCTGCAATTTAGCTGTCTCTAAAAACACTGATAAATTTCAGTATATACGTATCTTAATAATATATTAATAATACAATTATTAGTGTTACTGTTTAATAGTTACTAATTAATAGTAGTGTGAGCGAGTGAATTGGTGCATAACGTCGCAGCGAGAATATTTCACCCATGATAAGCAGCAATTAATAGTAGAAAGAGTACTAGTTAAGATATAATTTATAAATTGCAGAATGGCGAGAATTATTTTCTATGATAGTGTGTTAAATAGGCTATAGAAACAAGCAATGTGTGGAACAGACACATGGTAAATGAACAAGTTGAGGTACAGATAGAAAACATAGTTCAGTATATAATATTACAAACCACGTACAGTGTACACTATATACAGACACACACATACACTGCAGTACACTTCGTATTGCCCCCGTCGATATGTACACAATCACATCCCATATACGTACATGAATCCATGAAATATCCATCTGTTGAAACTTGTATTAACACAAAATATTCAAATACATTATTCAAATACATTTGCCCCCTCTTATAAAACATATATCAGTACCGACAGAATGACAAGCATTAAGCTGCTAGGGCTACCACATGTCGCTTGAACCCATCCATCTTGTAGAACATGATCTCTTTCAAGCTCCTTTATCTCACCGACACTTCAACTCACATACATGCAAGTCCAGATTCATCACCTTCGCAGTCGCGAGTGTCGCTCCCCCATTAACAACGACGACGACTCGCGTGGGTGTACGTACGTACGTAACAAAGTCAGCAACGGAAAACACAAAGTAGGCGCAGAGCGGTTGGGCGAGGGACGGCGAGGCTCTACTACTTGCTGACGGCGGATATCACGGCCCACAGCAGTTCGTTCGTGCCCTCCTTCATGCTCTCGGTGTCGAAGTCCAGGTCGAGCAACTCGCGCACGCGCTTCATGGCCACCTCGTAGTCGTCGTCGGACAGAGGCGCGAAGGCGTTCTCCAAAACGTCCGAGGCGTGAGCGAGGTAAATGAGAGACAGGACGCGTCTGTCCATGCGGTGCGCGTCGTTCGTCCACCGGTTCAGCACGGACTCCTGCACCTTCTTGATGAGCTTCTGTTTGATGGTGGAGTCGGTCAGCGGGTGCGTGGTCATGTCGAACAGCAGGAAGTTCTGCTTCTCCGTGGAGCAGACGCCTTTCTCCACCAGGTTCTTGGCCAGGCGTTCCCGCACGTTGCGCAGCTGGTAGCGTAACTTCAGAGGATTCCATGTTTCACCTGAGAAAGAAGGAAAGGATCAAGGTTGGGTGGTTGGTCGGTTGGTTTGGGGGTTCAGTCTATAGTCTGCAAATCCCAAATCCTTATTTGTTTCTTTAAAAAAAGAATATATTTTTGTTTTACAGGTATCTTGATTTTTTTAGGATGAATTATCTCCCTTAGAGTGTTTTCGATTTCATTTCAAAACTGAATCTTCTGCTAAATTTTGTTTTCTTGAGTACTGTCACTTGTTATGCACTTCCTAGTTCCTATCTATTCTGGTAAAACTAAATACTAGTATCACGGATGATAGTTTGAACTCTTCCTACTTATCCATCGGAGCTGCACCCATAATAAGCTTGGCCCTGATAAAACTGACTAGCTAGTAGCTAGCTGCTAAGCATTATACTGAGGTGGGTCAAACTTTCAAAGAACCGTGTCATAATACTGTGACTATCCAGCGTAGCAAATTACGCTCAAAACGTTGCAGTTGGCACTTGGAAGTTCTGTGAACGTGAACAATGTATCTATTTGACATGAAATTATTCAGAATTATAGGTGTGCAGCAAGGGCACTCGATATATAATTCTGCCGTGCCATTTCATATTTAGGTGTGCCATTGACACAGCGGCACTAAGAATTTTGAGCCCTTCAAGGTGTAAATTATTGTTTTAAAACAAGCAAACTACACCTACCACTAAGATATTCAATCCAGCTCTGCACAGTTTCGGGCGGCTGCGTCTCTTTGACGTGTTTGAGGGCCTCGTCGAGCAGTACATCGCCGGTCGGAGTGTCAGACTTGCACATGACTTTCCGGTTGAGCAGACTTCTCCGCCTCATCCCCGCCTTCTCCAACTCCAGACGACCCCTCAGTGCCAACTCGATCAGGATGCAGCCCCTCAGGCCGGACGATATACAGTCGTTCCAGAACGAGGTGTAGCCCTGCAATCAATGTTGTTTGTTGTTGTTAATAATTAATTAGGGTTTAAAGCCACTTTCGAGAATGTTTGTTTGTTTAATTGGGGTTTAAAGCTGCTTTCAAGAACGTGCTCATATCACGGCTTGTGTGTAGTGTATGCATGTGTGTGTGTGTATTGTGCATATGTTGCTGCTTGTGCTAGTCTGGGTATTTCACCAGTCTTTATAGTGCTAGTTCACTGGAATACTATGCCGCAGTTAGAACATGAATACCCCACCCAGACACATTAAACTGACTCCGAGCTGACCAGCCCCCTATTTTGTCGTCTTTTACGACACACAGGTGGGTGTGGAGGACCTATTCTAACCCGGGTCCTCACGGGGCTTTCGAGAATGTGCTCATATCACCGCTTGTGTGTAGTAATACTAGTTAGTATATATATATGACTGCTTGTGCTATTCAGGGTATTTCTGACACCGTACTAGTCTTTCCTAGTGCTAGTTCACTAGAATATCATCCATGGCGTAGTTTTTTTTGAACATGGATACTCCACTCAGACACATTATCCTGACTCCCTGCGGGCTTGGGGTACATGTGTATAAACCCACATAGACGGTACATCAACCCATATTATGGCATATACCCCTCGAGACCGGTCGACAACTAATAATATGTAGTGAACGGGTAACAAGTTTTTTAAATTTCTAACAGTCCTAGTCACGTGACAATAAACAACATCTCCGATGTGCAGCCATTATGGAAGTAAAAACCCAGTTTGTGCTGTTCCAAGAACTTTGAAAAGAGAAACAAGGGCTACAAACGAACACATTTATTCTCTATAAAATAAGCTTGCATACATGTACGAGATGTTGTTATTGTCACGTGACAATTTTACCCCCGACGTCACTCTATAAAATAAAGAGTCTCGCTAGCAGCCCCAAGATTCAGTCATGTGATAAAAACAAATGGGGTTGCTGGAAAATATTAAATTAAATACTGGTATTTAGAGGTGTGATGGTGTGATGATATGGTTTTCATCAGTTGCCGATCGGCATCAGTTGTCATCAGCTGGGCAAGCATTGTTTATTATTAATAGTATTTCGATCGGACCAAATCTACCCAAACAGAGCATGCCAGTTGGCTGCGGAAAAGTATCATTTTACGATAGTGAATGCTCCAACCATTGCCCGATCGACTATACTAATAAAAGCATCTAAATTTAACTTGCGGGTCAATATTTTATTCTATAAACATACCATGCAGGTTTAGGTAATATAGATAATGTATCGTCCGAGCGTGGGTTTTCGTTCAGCAATTTTGTACGCGATTTCTCGCAATATATTTAAGAGAGATGTGATGCCATTTATAAAGGGTGCCGAGCTGACAGCTAGACCCCCACTCTTGTCATGAAAACCAAATGCTGCGTGTAAAACTTCCATGCGTAACTATGACACCTTGTGTCACAGTTGTTACATTTTTGGTAGATCACCAGATGCACACAAACGGAATGTTCAATACTCGCGTAAAACATTGTCTGCTTTGTTGATTATTTATACTTAGTAATAGCAATCTATAATAATACCAATAACCAAAGCGAGCGAACTGCACTGTCAAATCTTTTAAATTATGGAAATACATTTCAGTTGTCTGAAAACCCATGACGTAACATTTACTATGATTTAGCTGGCGGATGTTGACAAGCTAATGCCCGGCTATACGTGTTTATACGACTTTATTTACGTAAGGAATCGTGCTAATTTCATGGATTAAATACTCAATGTACAGGTATGAAGGATCATTTGAAGTTTCGTTTTATTTATTTCACGAAACCTGCGATCTACGCTTAAGTGGTCGTAAACCCATTTCATGGCATGTGCGGAAGATAGTATCGAACAAGATCGATTTTGGACGAACGTTTCCAAACAATACAATAAAAAGGGCACCATCTCAATTTTGAGATGATATTAACACAAACGTTCTCTTGATCACATATTTATGATATTAGTGGTTATGTATTTGACGAACGAGTGTCACCTCTCTGTCTTTCAAACCGAGTAACAACACTTCCTCCATCAGCGTCAATCTCGTTTCTTTCGAATCGTGATCATCCATTTCATCTGCTTGCTTGCAATCATCTTGTACATCGTTGCCTTCAGCTCCATGTCCCACTGTAGTTGATTTCCTTTGTTTAAGCCCATCTCTTTGAAGTATACTTGTCATTGTACCAACTAGTGAGAAAGGTTAAAAGAAAATAAGGGTGTACTGCTAGTGTTTTGGATAGTTCCCACTACAAAATGGCCGATGTGAAAGTTTACGTAGTTGTCCAACGAGATATCACGATGTGATAAGAATGAGCGCTTATTATCAAATAAAATGTGTTTTCGGCTTCAAATACGAACTAAATAAATCGCACACTTATTTTAGTCACGGTTATGTTGCGAATAATATAACGAAATATTAACATTGATGAAGTCAGTCAAATTGAGCAAATCTGATTGGCTAAAATGTGTAAGGTTTTATACGCTATAAAATTAATTCAATAATATATTTTAATATTAACCTTCCTATATTCGATGAACATGATACAGAGTACCAAAATACCGTACTGCTAATACTTTATGTAGACTCAACACATCTTTATTTAATCCGGTCCTGCTATGTTGCCAAGGTAAACAACATCGTCTACCTGTGCAGAGATTTTGCAAGAAAATGAGTGTGAGTACGTATAACCCTTCCGTTCGAGTGGGGAACTGGAATGAAGATATCCAGCTTGAGGAGGTGAGAGTTAACTTAACATGATCCTTGTACAATTTTCATCTAAATATCCACACGAAATATATGTTTAATATCCTAATTATAGCTGCCTATAACTTGAATAACTTAATAAGGCAACAGTAGAGCTAGATTATGTAGATACAACATATGAATTATAGGGTCATATTTTCTCTCAAACCATATATATTATGCATTCCGCATACAGGCCGGCCTACTTAGATCCACAATGACTATAAAAGAGTGTTAGTATATATATATATTTATTGTCACCTATATGTATAGGACCTCTTGAAGGACTTCCTCGCCAGGAGAGAAAGGGGTGAACTGATGATACAAAGGTCACACAATCTTGGAGCCGTTCTTTTGCAGCCAGTGAGTATAACCTATATATATAGCCCGCCGTACCCCATTTCCGCCAGTAACCTATTTCCGCCACTGCCAGCTATCGTCCGTATCGCAAGATCGTAAGCGCGGTTATATTATAGACCTAGCTGTAACTTAAGTATTATCCGACCGCCTGCCCGGAGAGCGGAAGGTCGTGGGTTAAAATCCTCGGCTGCGTCAATACCAAAAGATGTTAAAAGATGGCACTTAATTGCTGTTTCCCTGCTTAGCGCTCAGCAAGGGGTAAAGCAAGGACTGATCGGCTCGGAGTCAGTATTATGTGTCTCAGTGGAGTATCCATGTTCTAACTGCAGAATGATATTCCAGTGAACTACCACTATAAAGACTGGTGAAATACCCAGACTGGCACAAGCAGTCATGAATATATACACATACTGCACACAAACATCCATTGCATACAAGCCGTGATATGAGCACGTTCTTGAAAACAGCTTTAAACCCCAATTAACAACAACAATAGGTATTACCAAATGATTTATGTGTTCGGACTATAGAGGGTTCGAACTGATTACCCTCATGTCTTCAGATATCGTCCCTATCCAGGTTTTGGGATAAGCCAAAGGCTCGCATAATACAATGCTTATCCCAAATGCAGGATATTGACGATGTCTATATATAGACAGTCGGGTAATAATCTCTATATATTTTTATATTTTTGTTCCCAGAAAGAACTCAGCACATCTGTCGATGGCTTCGTCCACTTCGGCGACACTGTCATGCTACACTGCCGCGAGGCTGAGGACAGACATTTCTACTCGCCCGGTATGGAACCACGCGACAACTCTGTCTTGGCTGTCAGTCTTTCCGACCCTGAGGCGCTGGCAAATGACGTGATCGAAAAGACGTGTCACGTCGCCGGCTACAAGAAGACCTCCCCGGTCATTCGTTCATCCTTTGTTATTAAGAGGTAAATTTGCACATGGTTTTGTCATTGAGAGATAAATCTGAACATGGTTTTGTCATTGAGAGGTACATTTGAACATGGTTTTGTCATTGAGAGGTAAATCTGAACATGGTTTTGTCATTGAGAGGTAAATCTGAACATAGTTTTGTCATTGAGAGGTAAATCTGAACATGGTTTTGTCATTGAGAGGTAAATCTGAACATGGTTTTGTCATTGAGAGGTACATCTGAACATGGTTTTGTCATTGAGAGGTAAATCTGAACATGGTTTATCATTAAGAGTTACATTTGAACATATAGCTCAACCATGAAAATAACTGTAGACAAATATATATCGTGAACATTAAAGCATGCAAATGTTGCTAATGATGTTGCAATGTCTGCTATGAATGGCGGCTGTATCATGAATGCGTAGCACATTTACATCTTTGACCAGTTTATGTCACATGATTTAAAATGAATCTCGGGCTATCTCGTGTCTACTTAGGACATTACAGTCAGTGTACATTCCGAATCTGTGTGTTGTATTTCAGTGTGGATGGCATAAAGGATGGGGAGTGTCTACGATACGGTCAGGCATTCCACATAGCCACGCTGGACAGAGTTGGAAAAGTACGTACTAAACACCCACATTCTTTCCGTTACTTGAGAACATTGACTTTAACCTTTTCCATGCTGCAGGCAACTGGAGATGCACTGGGGCCGGTTGCACACCGATCTTGTAGCGCTACAATAGTTGTAACTGGGCTCCCGCTACAATAGCAAAGTGTTGACCTTACAATAGTCGTACAAGCGCGTCGTGCAACCGGACCCAGCTCAACAGTTAATGTGGTTAATTCAGCAGGGTTATTAATGTAAGTTGATTTACACCTGTTTCTAGAACGGTGTGCCTCATCGCTTAATATGTGATTATTATCAAACTGTAGTGAACTTTCAAAAGTTCTCAATGTCGACTGACCTTCACCCTGCTGTAGCTAGGCAACCAGAGTTTGTGCTTAATTCAGCAGGGAGAGTGTTAAAAGTCATAATCTTTAGGAAATTATAGTCTCATTGACACGTTAAAAAAAGACCGCCTCCGTGGCACAGTGGTTAGAGCGTCGGCCCGGAGAGTGGAAGGTCGTGGGTTCGAATCCCCGGCCGCGTCATACCAAAAGACGTTAAAATTGAGAGTCATTCTCCATAGGCACAATGTTAAGGGTGGCCAAATCAGTAATTTGCAGGGCATCGCACAGCTAGATACCTTTAACATTGCAGATATTCAAATGACGCCCCCGGACCCCCTTTGAATTCACTGCTCCCCTTGTCTTCCAGCTGTACCTCAACAGTGACCAAGTGTCCTTCAGGAGGTGTGCGAAGAAGTCGAAGCACCAGGAGGTCATATTTACTGTGGACGTGACGTACGCAACTCACTGGCACGTGAAGCATCGGGACCCACGAATCAGGATGGAGTTCGAACACGTTCCCGTGCCTGTGAGTGTCCCGTCTTAGTGCTTGTAGTGTCCTGTCTTAGTGCATGTAGTGTCCTGTCTTAGTGCATGTAGTGTCCTGTCTTAGTGCATGTAGTGTCCCGTCTTAGTGCATGTAGTGTCCCATCTTAGTGCATGCATGTATAGTGTCCATCTTAGTGCATGTAGTGTCCTGTCTTAGTGCATGTAGTGTCCCATCTTAGTGCATGTATGTAGTGTCCCATCTTAGTGCATGTATATAGTGTCCCATCTTAGTGCATGTATAGTGTCCCATCTTAGTGCATGTAGTGTCCCATCTTAGTGCATGTAGTGTCCCATCTAAGTGCATGTAGTGTCTGTCTTAGTGCATGTAGCGTCCGTATTAGTGCACATATACTAGTCAACGCCTTAGTGCAAAGAGAATCCATCTTAGTGCATGTTTAGTGTTTGTCTTAGTGCATATAGGATCTGTATTAGTGAATGTAGTGTCCATGTAGTGTCTGCCTTAGTGCATGTAGGGTCTGTCATAGTGCACAGTGTCTGTCTTAGTGCATGCAGTGTCCATCTTATTGCATGTAGTGTCCACCTTTATGCACCTAGTGTCCGTCTCAGTGCATGTATTGTGTCCATCTTAGTGCATGTAGTGTCTGTCTCATTTAAAGTTCTTCTTCCAATCATAAACAAATCCACGTGGAACACATCATGCAATCTCTCACACTTTGATATCCCATATAGTAATTGCTCACCAATTTACAAATATTTCCTTAATCACCAGGGGCCGTATTCTCGAAATTTCTTAAGCCCTAAGAAGTTCGTAAGTACTAAAATTTGCCTAACTGGGTTTCTGCTTATGACAATTATATAGAGGCCTTTTCTGACTAAGACATACTTAAGTTAAGAAGTTTCGAGAATATGGCCCCAGGGCTGCGTTTCACGAAAGGGACATAAATGACGTCATACATACATCTGTTCTCCGTGCAAATCCGTGATTGTATTACGTACGTCATTTACGTCCGGCGTAAGTATACACCCCTTTCGTGAAACGCAGGCCATTACATTCCATTTTTCATTTTTATAGTGAATATACAATACGATTACGATACGATGTGATACAATATATATGATACGATACAATATTATGATACTACTGTATACTAAAAGTCTTGAATTTCTCTTCGCAGGCTAATGAGGAGGTTATCATCACAAACTGCAAGACCAACCAAAACCTGGCCTTAGAACAGAAATATTTATTGAGGTAAGAATCTATACCAATATCATTGAGATAACATCTATGCCAATAGCATTGAGATAACATCTGTGTCAATAGCATTGAGATAAGATCTACCGGGTACTAGTATATCAATAGCATTGAGATAAGATAACATCTATATGCCAATAGCATTGAGATAACATCTATACCAATAGCATTGAGGTAAGATCAATACCAAAAGCATTGAGATAACATATATACCAATAGCATTGAGATAAGATCAATACCAAAAGCATTGAGATAACATATATACCAATACTGGGCAATAGCATTGAGGTAAGATCAATACCAAAAGCATTGAGATAACATATATACCAATAGCATTGAGGTAAGATCAATACCAATAGCATTGAGATAACATATATACCGGGTATACCAATAGCATTGAGATAAGATCAATACCAAAAGCATTGAGATAACATATATACCAATAGCATTGAGATAAGATCAATACCAAAAGCATTGAGATAACATATATACCAATAGCATTGAGATAAGAT
>JAULBO010040341.1:0-11761 GCA_032355325.1 Clypeosectus delectus | reverse complement strand
ACTATAAAGACTGGTGAAATACCCAGACTGGCACAAGCAGTCATATACACACACATGCATACAAGCCGCATATGAGCACGTTCTTGAAAGCGGCTTTAAGCCCCAATTAACTCTCCTTATAGATGTATTTTGGCCTTGAAGCTCATTTAATGTTTCTCTGTGAATCGTGAATCTGCACGTGGTTGCAACATTGGCTCAGTAAACTAGCTAGGCATATGCAACATAAAATCCTGCAAAATTATTTATTTTGACAACAAACACTTCTGAAGTAGTATCGGCCTTGAGAGCGGAAGGTCGTGGGTTCATGTCGTACACATTTATTTTGTTTAAGATGGTACTGCTTGGCACTATTATCGGAGTAAAACAAGGACTGATCGGCTCCGAGTCAGTATAATGTGTGAATGGAGTATACATGTTTAAACTGCACTATAAAGACTGGTGAAATACCCAGACTAGCACAAGCAGTCATATGCACATACACATGCATACACGCCGTGATATGAGCACGTTCTTGAAAGCGGCTGTAAACCCAATAAAACATAACAACATAATTGTACGTGCTTAAATCCACCATAAGCATACACTATAATTTAGAAAAGAATCGAGAACAGAAAGAAAAACCTGCTTCTTGCAAACCTTCAGATAACCCGGGACATGCGACTAGATCCTCGTCCCGAATACCACCGAGCTGTTCTCACGTGGTCTCCCGCAGCACCTATCCCAGAAGCCATCAGCACAGGAAGTCAGATGAGCAGCCGGCTGATGAGCATGAGCTCTGCCAACGCACTGCTGATGCTGCCCGCCAGAACCGAGGCGACGACCGTGCTCAACAAGGGCGACATTGTTGGTGCCGTGATCATTGGAAGACTTTGAAACATTCCCACACGCATTCCTTTGATCTAAACTCCTCCATGAGGGAGAGAGAGAGCATTTCCGAATGTAGGGGAAATTGAAAAATACTTTATTTCTTAAATTAAATATATGCCATTCTTTTACACCACCCATAAACTAAGTTTACAGTCAATACGAAATGATGTATTTGATAAATTATATATTTGATTGAACATGCTATAATAAATTTATATGAAAATGAAAAGCACAATAAAAACAGAATTATATCATAATTGTACATTTATAATGCGCTGACTCTGCGGAAAGACATGCTCGAAGCGCAGATAATAATGGTTTTAGTGCCTAATTTTCAGCCATCGCTGCTCATTGGCCTTCACTATTAGTATTGGCCTTCACATTGGTACGGTTCATCTTTCCCACCATGCTATTAATAACATTTTGTCGCGTATGAGTGAATTATTCTCGCAGCGACGTTACACAACAATTCATTCATTAATAACATTTAATCGCAATCACTGAAATTAGTGCAAACTCTCGGAAAATCTTCCACATAATCACTGGTAGTAGCTATTTACTCTTGAATATTGTGTTTTGTCAGGCTCGACATTTAGGATCAGTTTTCAGGAGGATATCTTTTCTATATAATGTTTTCACTGGTTCCCTTGCAGTTAGTTGGATCTAAGGTTGTCCAGTACATTTTATATGAAACCAAAGACAACTGCAATTGCTGCCAAGTTGGGGTCTAATTAACCCACAGATGATAATAAAGCTGAGTGAGGTTCAGTTGCAGCAATATTCATAGGCAGACGATCGTATTAATGGGTTTTTTTTAATGTATTTACATACTGTAACAGCAGGGGTTAATATTGGCACTAGTCCTGTAGCCAAAGCCAAAATGCTCAATGCTAAATGTAGCCTAAGGACTAGTAGAAATTTAGGATTTATCAGTATTGCTATGCCTTATAGATTACCGGTAGCTATTTACATTAACCCAGCAGAGAGATTGTTTGTTTGGGGAGCATTTCTGCAAAGCAGGGCTTGCCTTTGTTTTCACCCATGTCTGAGGATGCACAGCAAAATATCATCATACTTTGGAGCCAAAGCCAAAGGTCTCTGATATCAAACCTGCTTTATGGACCCTGAGAATATACATGTAAAGAGTGTTTATTGTTTAAACAGACTAACACATTTTTTCTTCTAATTTTTTTTTATGAATCTATTTACAACAAATGTCCAGCTTTTATGTTGGAAAATTGGGTTGTGAGACAATGGAGAAATGTAATTTGGCACTGATTAAATCAATATCTATTTATGACAATTTAGTTGTTCTGTTGTGAGTATGATATATACCGGTAGTTCTCCTTGGAAAGAGATTTAGCAATTTTGCAAGGAAGTGGATTATCATTAGGGTATGTGATTATCATTAGGGGACGGTTATTATGTTGCATTATTTGAATAATGACGTATGTTAAGACTTGCTTATTTATCAACTCCAATGGAAAAGTTAAGCGGGTGCACTTCGCCTAACACACACACACACGCACACGCACACACACACACATACACACACAAATACTTTAATACACATGGCATTGTCCGTCACGTAATCATAGTAGGATGCGGTGTCTCAGCAGCCGTTAGAATTGGCACCATCAGGACTAGCCGAAGCCAAAATGCCCAATTCTCGAGGACTAGTACAGTAGTAGAAATTTAGGATTTATCAGGCTAACGGGGGAAGAAGACAACTCGTAGTTAAGATCTCCTAAAGGTTATCACATCGTAATAAATGTTTCACGACGACGTCATAACGCTTCATAAAATATCCTAAACTAGGTCCGAACGTGGTCTTAAATTTTAGGCACTGTATATAGTAGGTCGTTGTAAAAAGGGCCAAAAAAAGGTACCGTATTTGTTTACGGATGTACAGTCTATATTACATGTATGTAGCAATGCCGTAATCGTTGACTCAACAATGCCAGCTTGTGCATGCAGGTTTACTGCAGGATTAAGTGCTAAGGGTGTTGCTGGTTTCCTCTTTTCTGACGTCAGTTGATTTCCTAGACACATTGACCTTTGGATGAACCGTTTCAGCAGCAGAGTGGTGGATTCAGAAAGATTCGGGCGTACGGTTGCCTTGCGTTTGCCGTGCGGCTGCCCTCGCGGGTGTTATGAAGTACAATTCACATTTGCGGACCCCCCAAAAATGGCGGCGGACGCAGGAATTCCACGGGCGCCCTACGGCAGCCTTACGGAAGCCCTACGACAATTTTACGTCACACCGCTGTGTCACAAAATTATGGCCCCGCCTCAGGTACGCCGTACGGCGACCGTGCGTCATCACTTCAAAGGCCGTACGGTTTTCTGTCACCACATATTCAAAATACGCCGTGCGGCTACCTTAACATATGTGACTGCTACAGGATGTGACCGTGGGAATGCTGCGGCGGCCGTAGAATTGCTATTGGCCGTAGAAATTTTTGACCGTACGGTGGCCGTGGCAAATGTGACCTAGGCATTACTTGTATTCATCCCCTCGATCTGCCCCTTGTCTAACTCCTCGCACAAGACCATGGGGATTGCCTGGATTTGGCACGACGTGTCCATTGATATCGTTGGGCATGCACCAGCTGTTGTGACGCGTCACTTTGTCTCGTGTGGGAGGTCGAATTGATCCTGTTGATCTCGCCTCATGCATGTGTAATAATAATAATAATAATACATTTAACTCGACGCCGCACTGCTACTGACATGCTCGAGGCGCGTAGTATATGGTTCAATGTGCAGTCAGATTCATTCGCAACTCCCTGGGGAGCCCAGCTGCCGTGTTGCAGTCGCTATAGAAGGTTAACATTCACGTCATCTCTTCCTACCCGATACTCATTCTCTGCTGGGTGAACAGGAACCATCGAACTATTAACTTTCCCATATGGCATATATTACTCACGAAGAAGCTTCACAATACATGTTGAATAATTGTGTACACCACCTACCTTCAAAAAAACGTTGAAGCCGATTCCTCAATTTAATTATAATGAAATACGAAAGTGTCGCTCTGATATTGGGAAAATCAATAGGTTCGTGAGGATGGCTGTAAACATAGCATTTCCATATAAAGCGCAATACTCCATCCTCCAAGTGATGCTCAAAGCGCATACCATACTACTAGTATTACGATTACTGTGTAATATCCAATCAGATTCACTCTCGATAAAATATAAAGGATTGTACGTTTATGATCTGGGTTTCTTCTTATTTCTTCTTTAAATGAGATTAATTGCAATTCACTGTCTTATTAATAAAATCGGAGTCAATATTATATACTGTATCTGAGTGGGGTATCAATGTTCAAACTGCGGCATGATATACCAGTGTAGAATAAAGCACTTCAAAACTGGTGCCATGGAAATCATATAATATGATACTAGTTATATAGTATATAACACCTTATTTTGTTTAAAACATTTACTTTTACATTTAAATTATAATATACATTATCTTAGTTATAGTTATATAGTTGCTACAATTCAGTCGTGTCATATCTCATGTAAGTAATTAAGCCGATACAATAATTTTACTTGTGCAATTCTGAATCACGTTACTTATAGTATCCAGCGTTATCGGCCTAAAATCATATCTCTACAGCCGTATCTGTCTTGAAACAGTGAACTGATACAGAGGCAGTTTTACCTAGAGCGGTTATAGTCGCCATCATTTCGGCAATGTTGCCACAGGGCGGGGGTCTGACCCTGGATTAAGTAGGATTCGATTGCCCCAGGCCTTTCCGAACAGATAATCCGACACTGGTTTTACGTGGCAACATATTGAAGCACTTGTATATCCGTTAGTTGGGAGTTAGTTTAACTCTAGCTTTACTTATAGGGACTGATGTGGAAGATGCTTCAATGAGGGGATCGAAGGACACTTTGTTTTCAATGAAAATGAATCGGTGCCTATGAATGAAAAATGTCCTCGTCGTATTTGAACATTTGTAAAATTATTGGAATTGGCTGTATATGTATCATATTCACATACATATACTGGGCTGGCATTTCTAGCACAGGTACTCAACATTGGCGAGAAATTCACAGGACGCGGTCACTTAAACACTTGTAAGTATAACTGCTAGTATTTATTGCAATCACGTATTGTTGTGCTTTTCTTTGACAGTATTCTCTATGAATAATAGGTCTGGGCCCCGTTGCACAGAACATTGTAGAACAATTATTGTAACCTACAATTATTATTGTAGGCTGAACTTATTCTATTGTAGCCGGAGCCCAGTTATACAACAATTGTTGGGCTACAATAGTTCTGAGAAACGAGGCCCAGGCCTAAGTTGGATTTAAACATATTTTATTCATATTTGGAAAGGATTGGGGGAAAGTTATCCAATTTAGGTAACCCGCTCCCAATAGTGTCCTTAAGTTAGTAAGTATGGAACAGTACTGCATTCAGTACACTGATGATCGGATTGTGGAGGATTGAAGTTCCCGTCGATTCATTATCTTGAACGTACAACTATAACGTATTTGACCAGAATTGGTTTTGGCAAAGAATAAAATAAAATAATGATGACTCTACTATATAATGAGACACGCGAAATAAGTATATCTGTTTGAATACAAGTCTGTTCGGTACATGTGTAACGGCACATATAATGAAAACATAACCATACCAATTTTATAATTAGTATCAAACGTAATCTAAATGCGCCCAATAATTGAAACGGCAGCACTGTTTTTGGTATGCTATTGGGAATATACTATATGCAACAAAACCGTAAAAGAAATATTCAGAACAATAATATTTGAAAACGGACGATCTTTATTGCTGTTATATAGTAGCCTACTAGTTATTGATATATGTTTGATATTTGAATGGTTATTGGGAACATATATTATATCCGCGGTTGCAATACTTTATCTGAATGAGACACTGTTAATCACATGCATGCTACTTTAACGGCCTCAACACCATCGGAGGGAGATGAGTTTGCAAGAATACAGTCAACCTAATCGGCTCCATATCTATGCATGCAGACACTATATAGACCATTACAAGGTTTAACCCGTAAATATATTTTCGATTTTTAAGAGAACGTAGTTCGGAGAGGAAATTCATATCTATCAAGTCCGATAAATGGATAGTGGTTACCACTATAGCCGCTCCCACACCGGATATCCGCTTCCTTGCTAAAATACCCGGATGGAAACTATTGGTTGTTGGAGACACCAAAACGCCCAGTGACTGGAGGTAAGTGATGAAGTTGATATTTGCAATTGGATGCGAGTATATGAACATCAGTACATATTTTGAATACATTAATTAGCGGCTGTTTTACTCAACTACAAAGTGCTGAACCATTTAAGCCACGACATACTAAATAATACGTGCACATGTACCCCCATCCTCGCACCCCAGGTGTATACTTTATGTAGTGTATACGGAATAAAGTACCCCTGGGGTGCGAGGATGATGTGTGAATAGTAAAGTAAATCCTTGAACGGTCTGATGCCATATGTGAATGTGTAGACCTATACTAGCCTATTATGTTCTTTAAATATATATTTTCAGGTTGTTCAACTGCGTATACATAAGCATTGAAGACCAGGACGGGTTAGGATTCGAAACTGTCTCTCATCTTCCAGAACGCAGCTATTCGCGAAAGACAGCTGGCTATCTGTTTGCAATCGCTCACGGTGCAAAGGTCATATATGAAACTGACGATGACAATCGACCCGTTGATTTGCTTCAAAACTTTATTCTGACGTCTACCATGTGGGGATTGCTCTACAGCGGGAAGCATCTATTCAATCCGTATCGTCATTTCGGACAGCCAACTCTCTGGCCTCGTGGTTATCCATTGGCATCAGTTGGGGAAGAGATCGTCATGGACTATACCATGGGCCATTGGAAAACGCCATCGATTCAGCAAGGCGTTGTCAATGGCGACCCGGACATGGATGCCATCTTCAGGTTGACCCGTAAGAAAACATTGTCTGCACTCAACGTCACGTTCGACTCGCGAGCTCCGCCAAGTATTGTACCAGCAGGCGTCTTCTCTCCATTTAATTCCCAGAACACCCTTTTCCTGTACGATGCATTGTGGGCCTTGTTGATTCCGACCACTACAACATTTCGTGTTTGCGACATCTGGCGAGGATATTGGGCCCAGCGATTACTGTGGGAAATGGGTGGAACTTTAGGCTTCTTTCCACCCAATGCATTCCAGAAGAGAAACTCCCACTCGTACCTCCTCGACGCCATCGACGAGAAAGATCTCTACTTCCAGACAGAACGTCTTGTGAAGTTCCTAACAGAATGGACATGCAACCCAGCAATGCCATTCTTCAGTTGTTTGATTAAACTATCAACGGATATGGCAAGTCAGCATTTCTGGGGGAAAGGAGAAGTTACGCTGGCAAAAGCTTGGATCAAAGATCTGACAGGCATCGGCTATCAGGAGCCTAAACGAATTCCGTTTGGTTCTTTGATAAATGGAGCCATGGCCATACCTGACAAACCATTCCCAGATCAAAAACGCAAAGCTAGCATGGTGAACAAAGTAGCATTCTGGGCATTTGAACAAAATCCACCTTTAAAATACACGCCGGAATCGTTTCCGAAATCCATAATTTATCACATCAAACAGATATCATCATACTGCAAAGACCACCATTTCAACATTTCTCAATTTCATAACCTACCCAAAATAGTAACGTTTCCGAATATTCTGTTGGTTGTGGTTTTCAACTACCCTCATTACCAGAATATTGCATTCTTAGAAACCATGTACGGACTACATTTCCCTCACACGGTATACTGTGGAGCCCATAAACGTCGCTTTGATAAATATTGGAAACGTCAGTTAAGGCCTGTGACGTTTCTTGAGGTAAATGTAGGCGGAGGGTGGTTCACTCAGAACTGTTTGACACAAGCCATGAAGATGAACTACAATGTGGATGGCTATCTGTATATTGCTGACGACACCTTACTGAACGTTTGGAACATTCAAAAGCTACCGATCGATAAACTATGGCTGATAGAGACCCCTATTAAGCGGAAAAACCAGACAGGGGTGTCGTTTAGCAATCCGTTGGTCGGGTATCAAACGTACTTGAAAGCTGTTAAATCTTTGAACAGATTAGACAATAAGAGAATGGGGAAATTTATAAAAATGCTGACAAGAAATACAGGTCATGACGATGCGTTATACAAGAGAGCGTCTGACATCGCATATATACCCAGTCGGCTGAGAGAAGACGCCATTTTATTTCTGGAACATTTTTCGAGGTATAATTTATTTGTTGAACTTGCAATTCCAACAGTATTCGGAGGGATTGAGAAATCAGAAAACATAATTAGGATGCCAGGTCATTCTCTATGGGGAAAAGACAGAAAGCATATTGAAACATTATTCAATGAAGATAACATATTTATGCACCCGGTGAAAATAAACAAAGAACTAAAATTACCCAAAGGCAGAAAGTTTTATTGCGAAATATTTTTGCCTTTAACCTTGAAGATTCGTACTTAAATTATCAAAATGTGTTGTGGTTGTAAAATGTCAATTCATGATAATGTAACATAATGTTGTATACACCCGGGTATCTCGATGTGAGAACCAATTACACTGGAAACACAATTGGAGACCGAAAATGTGCATGTTACCTGAAACAAAGTATACTAATAAACGTTTGATATTTTATTTATTTAATACAGTAAGCATAGCCATGGCAACTGCTAGGAACTTGATTGGAACTTTGGTCCAACTCTTAATTCCAATCAGATCCTTGGACACGTTTTCGGCCGAAATGTTACACAGGATCGATGGATGGAAGTGGCGGCCATATGCATGTACATGTATATTATAGGTACTCTAGGTAGGTAACCAATTACGTGTCATATAAAGTACATTTCGCACTAGGTACATGGGCGTAGCTAGCTTCCTACAAAGTGTACTCAGAGGACCTTCGAAGGCAATATCAATGTGCAGGTTTCCAGCATTTATATGTCGTAAAATTTGGAAAATAAAGTGTACGCACGTGAGTATAGTAGCTATGTCAACTACTATATTCGTAATTGAATATGTCCATTAGATTCGATAGGCGGCCATATCAAAGTTGTTGATAATTGGGGTTTAAAACCGTTTTCAAGAACGTTCTCATACTGTAGTGTATTTCTGTCTGCATGTGCATATATGACTGCTTGTACTAGTCTGGGTATTCCACCTGTCTTTATAGTGTTAGTTCACTGGAATATTATGCCGCAGTTTAGTTTTAACATGGATACTCAACTCCACTCCATTATACCGACACCAAGCAGAGCGACGAGTGTCATTGCAAGCAGTGAAAATTATTTCTGCATTTGGTATGACGCGACCGGAGTTCGAACCCAAGGGTCGACGCTCTATAACCACTACACCACAGAGGCGGTTTACTCAAAGTTAAAAGAAACCAGTTTAATTATATTGAAGTTTAAGTCACAATTAAAATGCATCCGATAAAAGATCGTTTGTGGGTAAATTGACAAAATAACTTCGATAACATCACGGACATTACTAGTATCTCCTTTAGGTGGGAATATTTACGTTTGAAACATCCGAAACCAATGTTGGGCATCGTAAAATGACATCCTGACGACGTTATTATCTCCCTTGTTTTCGGCTGAGATTGCCCATTTCCTGTCCTGATACCTAACCACTATATAACCACACTCATATTTCTTCACAATACTTTATTTCTAAAATTACAGGTTTTGATATTTAGGTATGAAACATGTGAGGGAAAACACGTGTGTATATTAATGGTATACATAATACATATACAGACAATAATATATATTAGAAGACAAAAATGAGAATGTAAGTCCATAAAAAATATCACGGCCCGGGGAGGAAGGAATACTAGTATAGAAGCACGACAAGTGTTGTAACCAAACGTATTATAAATAAATATTCTCTTCCTGACTTCTGTAAACAAGTATAAAGCTGATTTGAGAATTGAGCATAGTTTGACAAAGGTATTAACCATCTGCTAGAGATGATATATAATGTAAATAGAAATATATACATACAAAAATCAATATATTATTATTTCATATATATAATATTATTAATATATACTAAGGGTGACAAAGGTATTGACCCGCTGCTAGATATCATAATTATACAATGTAAATAGAAATATATACATACAAAAACAAAAAAATCAATATATTATTATTTCGTATATAAGATTATTAATATATAAAGGGATTATTTCTATACATAAAATAAATATAACATGTATTAGCGGATAGGGAAGGGTGTGGAGTGGTTGCATGCATCAAATTTTGATCTCCAGTATCCACTTCTTAGAACTAAATAATGGATTCGCCAATGCCCGATGTTATCATAATTATGGCATGATGGAAAGTGTTGTAGACGTCTGTCAGTACACTAAGAACATTATTAGAAAATAGTGATACTAAACAGAGGACACGTTCGCGAGTCTGTGTTACATACATGACTGAACCTAACCACACACACACACACGTGCACGTACATTCCCACAAACACGTGCATCACACGAGGCCCATAGGTTCAGCTGTGCAATTATGACCAACACTTTTTAATTGATAACTGTGCAAGTTGTATAGGTGGATGTTGTTACCACCCTTGCTTGATTGACAGTAGGAAATGTGTGCCTCCACTCGGTGTTTTACCTCGGGGACTGTGTTGTATTAAATATAAACGAGTGATTATTCAACAATAATTAATTAATAAATACGTTTTATCAATACCTGGCACAAATCGACAAAGAACTTGATTATAATAAAATCCAATGTATTAACAACAACAAGTAACAAACAAACAGAATTGGAATAAATGCACAAATAAGAAAATCACAGATCAAAATGTAAACTATTCAAAGTAAATTATTAGCAGCGTGTATATTGCTTGTGATTTTATGGACGCTTTAACCACTTTGAGAAACATTTGGCCACACTGTATGAAGTAGCCATACAATCACGCGAAATATTCTACTTATTTTACTTTGTGGTTTTAGTTTGTGTTGACGTCCTCTCATATACTAGTAATATCATTTCATGTTTCAGTTCTCACATCTTAGGAAATAAAGCTGTAAACCATGTTACTAATATTTACCGTACGTTTCTCATGTTGTAAAATATATATATCACGTGGGACTATCTTAGAAATACTGGATGTCGGGTGACCAAGCAACGCATGCCACATTCATTCTCCAAGAAAGTAAACCCCTAACTGCATTTTGCAGGATCATAAGTACAGTATGACTAATGTCATAAAGTGGAATTTTGAGTAGTAATTTTGTCTGGACAGTCTCGATAACAAGCCAATGCTGAACACAACTGAACATGGCCATGGGTACAGAATTGCTACAGTTCTCCTCATATGCTGTAGTTGTTGTATCAGTCTGAGCGAAATGTTCTGTTCTGCCAAGGAATACTATAATGTTTGCAACAATGGGCATAGAACATATCTTAAAGACCACGAACAATTGATTTTTTTTATTGTAGAAGTAGTTTGCTTGTGTTTGCACGTATACATATGTCGATACTCACGTACATACATACAACATATGTACGTGTATATTCCTGTCATTATTTTGGTATGTGCACTCACTGGGCCAGGAGTTGTATCACAGATATGCTATGCAATATAGCATTGAATGGAAGTAGAATGGCTTGACTGAAACTGTCATTATATACAACTAACCCATTACAGAACTACGTATCGGGGACTACGAAGGAAGGATAGTACCTGTGTCTATCAAGAACTATCAATGTTCGCCAAAGTTGAATCACTATTGGTATTCGTATTCAACAGGGAGTAAGTTGTTGTTGTTAATTGGGGTTTAAAGCCGCTTTCAAGAACGTGCTCATATCA
>JAULBO010040008.1:0-11768 GCA_032355325.1 Clypeosectus delectus | reverse complement strand
GCCAGGCAGTTGAAATTTGCTGTGGGCATTGGCAGAACTGCTTTTAATAGGTTCCCCGAATATGAGACATGTAGTTCCCGTAATACATGTTTTACAAAGCATTAAAATCCATTCCATGTGTAATGTTGCGCCTTTGACCAATGGGCCTCACTAACATAAGTACCTGCCATAGAATATATCACAAAGGTTAGACTGTAGTAATGCCTGAGGAAATATTAACACCCCGAGGCCTCAGAAATCCATGATGAAGAATGGGATCGCATGGCGACTGCCTGACATTGTTTTAGCTCGGTGGTTTTATCAAACAGACCTTGGAGGACACACTGAATAGACAACAACAACAACAACATAGTCCAGGAGTGGGGTTACAGTAATTGTGAAGATGGTTACACAGGCTGTATGTTCTAGCTGGTGGACAAACAGATGCATCAAGGACCGGGGGACACTGGTCAATGGAGTAGCCAGGAGGCCCGGACAAACTGACAACTCAATAAATATTTCATCAGCAGCCTCATCTTGAAATCAGGGGATGTAATTAGGTGACCCCGCCTGTTAATTAACCTCACCCTAGCAATAGAATACTTCCAAAGTGGGGGGATTGATTGATGCCGTAGACGTGGATGTCCTTTGGCATAGGAAGTAAACAACTGCATTAAATTAGCATCAAATGAGAGTCGTGTCCTTCTTTCCATATGCTCACCTGACTTCACGAAATGTAGAAATACCGTCCTTCTTAAAACATCACAAAAGGATGACCAGTAATGAAAACAATATCACACAGGTGACCACAAACATTCATCATACATTCCTAACTGCACTGAATCCCCATAGAAAGGTAACTTTCAACCAAGCTGCAACCACGTGGACACCTGACCCAGCTGGTTGTCAAATCGCTCACGTTTTCATGATGTTTACTTCTGGTACATTATGCAGCAGGCAACACCGACACAACACTTCTATTTCGAAGGTGCTAGATCCCTGTACTTCGCACTGCTGTAGTAAAATTCCACCCATGTTCTAGGACGACTGCGAATAGTGAAGGTCTAGACGCGAAACAAAGACTTGGAATGTTCACAATGTCCTATATATATTATCCACGTTGACATATTAAATACATCAGTCCACTAATGGAGGAATCTTCCTGATCATGACATGACTCTCATTTATAGCTCTCAGTCATCGGCCTCACCCTAGCCTCCACACACAGACAGACTCAATGTCATAGAACCCAAATATAAAACACCACAGGCCATTCAGCCTTCAGGACGCATCACAATGATGAATTAATCATGTTTATAAAACCCTGTTTAAAATGTCATAATATATATAATACATGTATAATTATAATAGTGACCTGCAGGCTATCACTGCAGAAATGCATAAAGAACAATAACCTAGTTTTGATTATATCAATATGCCAAATCCTGTACTGTAAATGTTATATTTATAAACCTTCAGGCCCACCTAGTTTACCTCTGACCTCATAAAACAAACATTAGTCTGTTTACAGGTATGAGTCTGAGAGAAATTAAGACTAGATTAAATTACAAGATGAATTAAATGTTCTCAGACAAACAAATACAAATCATAACTTTTGTATATTTTCACATACTAGTACTAGTATATATTCTTTCAAGTATCCTAATTTATAATGATCAGATGACAAACAATTCTGATGTACTTACTCATGACATTGTAGATAACTGACTGCACAATATGATTTTCAACTGTCGATTGCAATTTCAACTGCCCATGACAGCTTATTATCGATATTTCGAAAACTCCGTTAAGTTTAAACACGTCCTGCATCCTGGTGAAATACATCCACGAACATGAAACTCAAATCTATAATCTCCATCCAAAAACAAATCCAATGAGTGGTGCACGATTGTTGACGACGACGATATATGCATAAAATTAAATCACATGCACTCCATATTCAAACGTTGAATGAAAACATATGCAAAAAGAAATCCATAAGCCGATCTTTTGTAGGTAATCAACAGACGAGTCCTGTGGGCATTCACGAACATTCATCACTAAAACATCTAATTGCCTGAGGTGCAGACCAATCTGACAAAGTACTCAGTCATAAGACGTCCAAGTGTGTCGACACACACAGAGACAGAGAGAGAGAGAGAGAGCGAGAAGACATTCACCCACGAGTATGATAAGTGGCCAATATCCATGCAGGGGTCAGTCCGACTCTGACCAGGTATCACAATTGCACTGTTGATAACGTGGGTCAAAGATGCAAGGTGACTTACATACCGGTTTGTTATTAGTCATGCTATATTGCCGTGTATTAGTATGCGAGGAAATTACTTTGAAAACATCTAGATAAAACAGATGTTGTGTTTCTAAATATAATAATACTGGGGATTCTGGAGACGCATAATTTAAACATATATATATATATTTGATTTGATAAGTAAAATTAGTTGTATCGACGTTATCTTGCGAGATAATAGACTTTGTTTTATTGATCGATCCATCGATTTGTTGTTCAACGTCGCTGCGAGAATATTTCACGGCATAGTTGTATTTGTAGGTTTGTATTCATGTAACAGTTTCGACGGGAACCAAAATTTACTTGACAGATTATTTTTAGAAATGTCCAATCACCTTTTAAAAACTCAATCCACTTTTGATCTTACAGTATAATTACAGAAACCTATTTTAAAAAGATAATGCTAGTAATCAACCTTGCTATCCATTTTTCCATTTACAAATTCATATTTGGGTTTTATATATATACATATATATTTCATAACAATAACCAGCACAATTTTTTTAGAAGGACAAATTGCATAATGACATGATGGATGGATGTCAGAGAAAATGCCATTGCAATCACTAAAATTAATGGCCTTTTTGATGGACACAGTGAGTGAAAACTATATACTAGTTACAATATATATATTGTTGAATTTACAATCATTCTTTTCAAGTACTAAATATTACGGTAGTTGTGAGTAAACTGATTTGTGTCGTGCTGAAAAATTATTTCAAATGTCATAAAATAGATTATTAACTTAACTTAAATGATGTACAGTATGTCCGAGACATGAACAACCACTGAAGAATATAACATTTAAATGTTTGTTACCAGTGGAATAGCCCCAGAGTTTGACAGTGTCATTATTGACAACTAACAAGTACATTTTAATGATAAATGTATACAGTAAAATGTGAGGTTAAAAGGACTCAAACAGTGTGGTGTGTACTTGGGTAGTGTGATTTATTATTACCCACATGTAATATATAGATCGATATTTGCGATCATCCACAAAACCATCGAAATTCATTGTTGTTTGCTGAAGAAAAAAAAGAAGTAAAAAACGTACGCTTTGCACAAGGTTTTGTTAGTTTTGCCTGACGAATAACAACATTGATTACTAGTATATTATATACCGGTAGGATATGTTTTTACAAACATGTTTTTCAGCCTTGGAAAGGAGGTCATTAATCGATACTACCCAGTAATCTACCCTAGATAATTTTTTGAAGTAAATTAATCACTGTCCTGTATAATATCATCAAAACTTTATACTTATAAATGATGTTTTTCTGTACATGAATTTCCTGTTTGAGTCATTTTAACTCATCAACTAAGCAAGTATGAAATGTTATCTAATTCCCCGAGAGCAATACACACTATCTGAATCCCATGCACGTAATCCTGCCTGTAATCCAGTGTGTGTATACAACACCAAGTCTGAAACACTACTGACAACTTGTAACACTACTGACAACCTGGAACACTACTGTGACAACCTGGAACACTACTGACAGCCTTCCGTGAATCGTGTTTCCTCCATTACTTTATATCTGACCAGGGCAGAGGAAGTGCTGTCGCGCCAGAACGGAGGCCTGCCATTATGACTGCAACAGCTGGCGTCATTGAATATATACCGGTATATATATATATATATATAGATAAGCAATACAAGCGCACTTTGTCAACATTAACTAGGAATTGTAGGATGGCACGTTGTGGTTCTATAAAACATTATCCAATTTACGACGACTATACAAATAGGTGCTATGAAAATGCAATTTATCGCGATCTGAAGTATTTCCAATAATACAGAGTTGTTGTTCAACTTGTTGATTTGGGGCGTTAGGGGATGAAAGGCGATTACAAAATTCTTGCTTTCCAGGGCTCGAAATGCTTAGTGCTGCCGTGCCAATGGCACACCTGAATATGAAATGGGACGGCAGAATTATATATCTAGTGCCCTTGCGGCACATCTATATTTATGAATAATTCCATGTCAAATAAATAAATTGTTCACTTCCATGAATAGCGATATCCTGCTTATAAAGAAAATAATGTGGTTTTTTTCATGGGCGCTGCATATTTCTTTAATAAGTTATTGCTGGATCACATTACAAAATGGGCACTCCCAAATGTGAAAGGGCACCCATAAGTTGCTTGCCTGGTGCCCTCGCAAACACTATAATAATTTTTTATATTTTCGAGCCCTGCAGTTTCGTAGTCTTGCTGGTAATAATATAAGTCTGGATGTCCATCAGTTATATAGTGCTAGCTCACTGGAATATCATGTCGGAGTTGACAATGCGCACCCAACTCGGTAGACTATCAATAGTCTCAGAGGATGAAAGTAAATTATTTTTAATAAATTCTACTGATGGGTATTATATATATATATGAAAGGAGCCTCTGAAAATCTTTAACCTCATAAAATCTAGACTTGCTTTTGTTCATGGGAGGTATTTGGAATAGGAGTATTTGGTTGAGAACAGGGTCTGTACACAGACTAACAACTCGGATGTGACCCCTGATCTGACTGGTCATTCATTGCTTTGAACCCTTAGAAGTTAGACTGCTGAGCAACAAGTAGTACAATCTTTTATTTTTAATATCTTTTGGTATGACATGATTGAAGCAGCCAAAACTTCAACTCTCTGTGCAGACAGGTCTCTAACCATTACGCCATTACACCTTGTAGGCGGTTCAGATATATACTATATAGTAGGAAAAGGTGTTACCACTAGGATCCTAACACTATGGTACAGTACAGTAATAACAAATGTTACATTATGAAGCCTATCTGATCAATAAAGACTCACACAAAACCGATAGGAACTAACATCTGCCTACCGCCACTGAAGATTTATAAAACAACAAATCATCCATTACTGTGATTACACAAGATGATTGTGAAGGTGAATGCAACCCTATATAAAACATGCTAACAATCTCATCAACACCTGCCAAAGTCTGCCATGCTAACGATGTGGATACTTACAATACATACTTCTACTGACAAATTATGAATAACGAATAGAATTACAGTCCACTAAGTCTGGAGGAAACTTTCATGTGAATCCAGTTGATCTCGGTCCACATCCACCTTCACACTGCCCATGTATCGCGGCATTATATCACTGACTACACCTTTATCTCTCTCTAATCTCATTGGACTTCGTCACATTCCACTACCAGTTGGACATCACAACATCAGTGTGATATACATGTATGTATCTGTATACAACACCAGAGTGTAATGTCAATAGACTAGTAAGCAACTACGTTCTGCTCCAGACCAGGACTGGTCCAGTGAACTAGAATTGTGTTCACCGGGGTATAAACACTGTGACTGTTAAACTGTTAAGTGAAAATAAAACGACACGGTTCAGTAAATGCAAAGAGTCGTCTGTGTCGATGGGAAAGCTATTACATTATCAAGTCTTAACAACAATGTTAGCAAGTTTATTCGGAGGTGTTGTGACAGACTGGTGGGAAGAGAGCCGACAAGAAAAGCACACAGTACTAACACTAAGTACTATACTGGTCATGCTTGGAAGCAGAAATCATGAAGAGCAAATCGCCATCATCTCATTTCAATGCCCAGGCAAAAAGGGGAAATGAAACCCAAATTATATAATACTGTTCAGATTATCTTACTGAGTACTCTTAGTTAAGTTTAATTTCGTTTAAATATTTAGAAATGCAATGACACCAAAACTATTTAAAATATGTCATTGTTTGGATTAGTAAAACCAAACCCATAAAAAGCTTGTCTATTTAAGGGAATACAAATTTATAGAAAACACAGTTTAATTTGAATGCACACACACAATGCGCACACGCACACGCACACACATGGCAGCAGCTGTGAAGTGACCTTAATCCCAGTCACTGGCACTGTAGCAGTACCTTACATTCAGGAAGTCAGCTGGCCGCGTATACTAGTATACTGCATTGTACCAAAGCTCATAACATATTCTGTATACAGTCCATGACAACTTCACAGTATAAATATTTAGACATTGATTGCAAGTGCCAAGAATTGGCGACGCCTTCTACTACTGGAAGTGTCATGATGCAAACACTGCCATGCACGATCAAAGCTGTTCACAGCGGTACCCGGTATGTAGATGGAAATGGAAGACATGTCACATACTAGTATATGACATCTATCTACATAATCATATTCAAAGCATGTCACTGTTTGTGATAATTTCCATGGAGTCAACTATTGATAAATGCACACATATACTTTGTTTTCAAACAATTTAATTAATGGTATATTATGGCAGTTTAGTACATTCCAATTACCGGTACATATATATACTTGTAAAATAATAATTGTCCACTTTATTATATAGTTATATAGAGCTATATCTGTGAACTGAAAAAACCTGTATCCATTCTTCTAAACTTTGAGTATTGACAAACTACTTTAGTACTTATTCTTCGTAAAGTTGAATAGGATGGATGAACATCCTGCATTGAATATTGATCTGATTGTTGTCACAGTCGATTTAATTAATCAATGAGCGTGTTGCCAGCAATATGATCGAGGAATGTTGTTCAGAAACTGACCATACAAAAATAACCAATCTTAACTTCAAACTTGTCCATTTTTCTGAACATTATTTTTTCGCTTGTAAATTTTAAATGTGAACTTTTCCATCAATCTTTTACCTGTGCTTTCAATAATAAATATAATACAGGTTGTTGTTTTTTTAATATCCTTAGTTACAATTATATACAATACCATGAAAAAATATTTGTCAATTTGAAAACATAATCAATTTCATAAATAAGTTATCTGGCTTATAAATCCAAGTCGAGTCTAAACTAGGAAATTGATATCTGTGGGCAGTACATGCTAGTAATCCAAGGGTTGCTTCCCTTTACATACATCCAGCCATTTCCTCAACTTGGATTCACCCCTCTCCCTGGTGGATAAAATCACAGCCACTTTGCTACTGTTGTTAAAGGCCTCGGACAATTGATATTTTTTATACGTAGAAGTAGTATGCTTGTGTCAAAATAATAATGTACACACTACGACTTCAAAAAGACAGTCCCAGTAAAATACTGCAAATATCGGGTCATGCCAGCATCTGCAATTAGGTACATGTATGCAAGAGTGACGTCACAACCGGACCGGACCGCTCTAACAGAATTGCAAGTCTACAGTACAAATAGAAAATAAATATTACTAGTATATGTCAAGGTACCATGTTTAAAAGATCTTCTCGTCTTACTATCATCTTGTAAGTCTTCATTGATTATTCTTTATTAAATGTTATAAATGATCCTAAGAGTCTAAGAGATACTAGTACTAGTATTACTTAAAATGCTTACATTTGGTTACATCGGTTTTAAAGTGATTCTATAGTATAAGCTGCTGTTGCATTTGCACTGTGACATCATGACAATGCTACGTCCCATTGGGTGGTGTTCATTTCACAATGGTAGGACAGTCATAGTTTCAACCGTTTTCATAAATATTCTTTGAACTTTTATCATTTCATTATGAAAACTGCTCGTGAATGAATCCTTGTGTGTAATGGTATCATTGTTAACCTACGTACTCGTTGATAAAAGCAGCGCAATTACTCGTACATGCCTCGTATTTACATTACCTTTATCAACTCGTACGATAATGATATCAAAACACACTCAGGTGAGTTTCTCAATACATGTATAATCAAAATAAATGTGTAATATTACTATCAATGACGATAAAACAAATAACATCACTGTTCTTGGATAATAAACCTATGTCAATCCCATGTCGTTTCAATTCTGTGCCCTTCATTTCCATCATCCAACACACATATACTGATGATTCAGATTATAACAGACCTGCACACATGTGCAACAGCTTCATCTGCTTGTATTTAGCCACACGTGACAACTGCAGTATCTGTATATGTAACAGATTCCTCCTGACTCTACCAGTAATATTTATCTAAATCAATACAAGTACAGGCCAGCCAGTCCTTCTCCTTGTTCAACACCCTCCACGCATTCATATACACACATGTATACAGACACATACAGACACATACATACAGACACAAACAACACACACACACACGCAAACACACACACACACAGTGACGCAAACACACACACACACACACACACACACACACACACACACACACATAAACACAACACACACACACACACATAAACACAACACACGTAGCACATGCCACAACAGTATTGATCCCTAGTCACATGCTGTAAATGTTTTCCCCAAGGTCGCTTCCAAATTTACCAAACCAGCAGCAAGTCTCCAAGTAGTAGTAGGTTAGCCAGCCATCAACAGAATGTTAAACTGATCAATAAAGAACTGCCCAAATATTAAAATATCTCCTGGCCAAGATTTCCTTCTGCTCAATGGATGTCGGGATGGGAAATTGAATACCTTGGCATTTATGCTTTTTGCATGCTGCATCCCATTTTGGCATCGGACTGGCGTTCCAATAATATCATTGATTCCAGCCTCACCGGCATCCAGTGCCAGTAACAATAGGCCAGCCTCACCGGCTTACACACACCTGTACCGTGGGTTTATATATAGCCCAGGAAAGTCTCCTTCCCTCATGCCTTGCTGCACTGCCTTATTATAACAGTGAAAGGAGTCCAGGAACTACAGGAATTCCAATTGTATGAGAGAATGTCAACACAGCTGATAGATTAGATATAGAAAAAGAGATTAGAAATGAATCGGTGAAATAGGCTTGGCGAGTTAAGTCAGTGTTGTGTAGAAAGAAAAGCTGATTTCGGGTTTGTGTCTGATTACATGGAGTTGGTCATATTAACCATGTTATCAGGACGAGTTATGTCAGTGTGCTCCGAGATGTAATGTAGCTGATTGTCCTTGTATGAAACACATATCTGTTCATCGATATGGCAATCATCGTATCATACAATATTTGAACGCGTTCGAGTTTGAAATTGATATTCTTTAATATATATATATATACATATCATGTATAGAATGATACGCATAACAAAATCCTCGTTTTACAAATTATTAACTAATTGAAAAGCTTGCAGTATGCCTAGCCCGATAGCTAAAAGTAAAAAGACACACATTTGACATAAATATTTCAGGTCCAATTCATAGGCGAGAATAAATTATTCGAATGGTTCGCGATCTCGAATGTTGTCATAATAATAGACCACCAAAATTGCATGTCATAAAAAAGTTTATAGCATTGAAATATCCCCTCAGGGCGGCACAGTTCCCCCCGGCTGATGGCACACATTAAAACACTAGACAGGTAAACCAACAGATGCAGTCAGTGAGTGCTGGGTGTAGACCAAGGAGTGGGAGATATTCAATGTGTAAAGATAGCATCAATTGTTTGGGCCCACTCATCAGTACCAGGGATGAGGTATTTACACACTACAGTAATGTCCTGGGTTAGCATACACTGGTGTAGGGGTTTACTACACACATCTCTACCTGTCCACAGATCCTTGTATTTTCACTGAAAGGTCAGGCAAAGTGGAAATATTTCTCTTCTACCCTTTGCGACTCTGGATCAAATTTGTAACATACAATTAGTGAATTACAGTACATTTTTTAAACATCAGCAGTTTTTTTTTTCAATTATGTGGGTAACATTAAAGATTTGTTGTAAATTAAATAAAAAGTCAGGACGACCATACTAAGTAGTACTAGTAGTACAGAAGCTTGTTTACCAGCATTTACTGCAGCTGAAGTGGATGTATCCTATGGGCTAGCTAGTACTGCTTCAATGGTACGACATCAAGATGTCACACTACGCTTGCCATGTAGTACTTATCGCTGCTTCCATTCATACACAAGTATCCATGTTGATAAGCATGAGAACAGAGGACCCCAGTGTTTCCATTCAGACTGCAGCAGTATTCAGCCAACAATAGAGAGCTCCTCTCGCCAAGTAATAGTAATAATGTTACAAACACCTTGAGAAGCAGTCAATGGATAACACATGCGCCCATGTCAGTGTTAGAAATGATCCTATAATTTATAAGGAACAATTACAAATACAAAATGTATACACACGTTATAGTAAACACATATACTGTTACTGTATATGGGATATTATTCCTGACAATTCATCCAAAATATGAAACTGAGTAACTTATGTATCACCCGAGTGAAGATTGGTTGATTGATTGTTGCTTAACGTCGCTGTGAGAATATTCCACTTGTACGCGACGATTACGGTAATGAACACCACTTTAAATGTAAGACAAAAATAAAATAAATATTAACAAAAATTAGTATTTGTTATAATAATTTAATTTTTCGTTTCTTATATTAATACTGTCCTTATCATATGCATACATTGTTCAAAGGTGTTCATGAAGATTTGCTCTAGCTAAATTGAATAAACATTCAAATTGATCTGATGTAACTATAGTCTAGCAGGTAATGTAACCAAACCCCTGTTTGCTACAGTTAATTAAAACCTATCTGACACAGGTCAGTGTAAGTTGGCAAAGTGTTAGGCCAGTTCTAAATTTACAACTTTGTAGATTTCTGTCCATTTAACCTCTTACTATTTTGCTTAACATTTGTACTAAATACATGAAGGCGTATAGCCGTTACATGTATTTAGCGATTTACATTTATATTCGAACATCAAGGGACAAACTGTAACATTGATGTGTAAGGTGAATGTAATCCTATATATCGTGTAACCATGGTAGCAGCTTGAATATGTCCTGTAGGTACTAGGTATACAAAAGCAATTTTATTAAATATAAAAGATATAATTACTGATCGATGGAAACAAAAATGCAAATTTAGTAGAAATATTGGATTTCAGATTGTGTGTGTGCGTGTCCCAGTGCATCAGTGCTGAAGTACAGCACAGCACATGACCTAGCAGCAGTACAGTTGGGAGAATTTGTCTTCAACATATGGCCCTTCCACTTCCAGGAAAAAAGGCAGCGCTCATGGAAATGTAATGAAACGTATAAGCTGCCTTCCAACTTGATCCGAATGTCACACTTACATACAGTTATGAATCCAGAATCTGTAAGCCTGTCGAATGCATCTTGCATGATTTATAGAAGTCACTGTGACCAACACCAAAGTCTGATTTCCCATACACTGATACAATTAGTTCAGTGAGTGAACTGTTGCTTAATGTTTCTGCAGTGTTCTCTCAGTGACCCATAGTCACATACGCAAAACACTAAGTTAGTTCCCAATGTCAACTGAGATCTACTTACACATTATTATGATAACAGCAAAAGTGAATAATATTAAATTAAAAGGATGTTATGTTACATTCTACCATGACTCTAGTGTACTCTAGTGTATCCTGCGATGCTGATTGGTCAGTTGCCGAAATTTGCAGCATACAAATTTACGATAGACCAGCAGCAGAATAAATTTGACCATGCATGAAAATTCGAAGGCGCATCACTCGTAAATTACTACACATGATTTTGTAAACAAGATGGCGTACAGTATCGGTGTCGGTAG
>JAULBO010040007.1:4786-16789 GCA_032355325.1 Clypeosectus delectus | reverse complement strand
AGATACCATCCACAGCATCTACACACAGCAACAGCCTACCTACAACAATTCTACCCACAGCAAGATACCATCCACAGCAAGATACCATCCACAGCATCTACACACAGCAAGAGCCTACCTACAACAATTCTACCCACAGCAACATACGATCCACAGCAAGATACCATCCACAGCATCTACACACAGCAACAGCCTACCTACAACAATTCTACCCACAGCAAGATACCATCCACAGAAAGATACCATCCACAGCATCTACACACAGCAAGAGCCTACCTACAGCATGTCTACCCACAGAAAGAAGCTATTTGCTAAAGACCATCCATAGCACCTACCCACAGCAAGAGGCCATGCACAGCAATAGGATTTTCACAGCAAAAGGCTAACCACAACAAAGATATGCCATTGCTGTACAACTGACCGCCACCATATAGAGCTTATTCCAGCAGATATTTCTTAAAGTCCTTTGTGAATGTTATTTGTTTGAATGCCAATTGATAACCATAACATATATTATACCAGACAGATACTGAGTAGATTATATTAATTTGATTTTTTTTTTTACATCAAATGTTTTCTTTTCACGTAGCTAACAATAAATAAAAACTATTTTACAGAACTCATTGCGATTGCATCAAATGAAGAAGAAAACATATGGTACTGAAATATATTTATGAATTAGATCTAGGAAAATTCATCATCAACTTGCAGAATTTCTGTCACCACATTAGTCTCGTATGTAATTGATTTTTTTTTCACACCCACAAATTCAATTGCACATCAGATTGCATATTGCTACCATGTACTTGCATTTTCCCCAGAAATCACTAATCTAATAAGAATACATAGTTCTCATAAAATCTAATTTGTCAGCCAATTTTGTCACCATGGTTACCTGAGAGTGATACAGTCATTAGGTCATGACCCAGATTACTTTGCTAAGATGGTATTTATATTAGATTTTTCATGAGATGAGGATGGGTATTACTCTAAAAAGGTTGTACTAGTATTTCATGTTGCCTGGCCCTACAGACTCTCAGATTGGAAGGAACAGAAAAATTGTGAAGCAGAATTTATCCATTTCCAAATATATTTTTTTAAATCCCTCAAATTATTATTACCACGATAGAAACATGTATATTAAATGAGTAAATGATTTTGTCCTAAAAATAAGGAAACATTTTTTTAATCTGCATTATTTGGAATGGGGAAAAAACAAGCAAATGATGACCGGCATACGACTTTCTGTACAGTTACCATGGCGTTTGGACGTTTATTTTAGAAAAGAAATCTGCAGATAAATACGCCCAACATACTTGTGATAGTTCATTAATAACAAGTAATTTTCTCGTAGCACATATGCAAACAAAAATTGATGATTGATTTTATGAGAGATACAAAAAAAAAGAGCTTGGGGCATAACAATCTGTGTTCACGTTCAATAATGTATGCATCCTATATATCTAAACGAGCATACGTGCAACATTGATTTGCATAGTTGGAATCCATCATTGCTATTAATAAAATAGAGGTTCTTTCATGTTCATCAACAATAGAAATTGTAAACTGCAAAGGCTTCTCTACTGAACAGACTAGGTAGCAAATAACATATATAATATTATGCAACATGACATCTAAAAGGGTCCCACAATAATGTCACAGACATTGTTGACAAAATACACATTGCGTACCATCACAGATTGTAATGCAATGTTGGCAGGGCTTGTGGGAGAGCATAAATACGCATTTTTGTTTCCCACACAATAATTTCCTAAAATAACTATAATTATAATACAGAGACAACATTTTGCAGTCATTGATGAAAAAAAGGTTTTCATCTCTAGGCTTGTCAAAATAAATGAATCAGGTATCTCTGATTTCTTTATGCTGCAAAGGCAATTATTGTAATTAAACTCCATAATCTTAGCCTCTCTGCTCAACTGGCCAATTTTGTACTTATAATCAATACGGTGATTTCATATCTGAAATGAATTCAGACTCTTACAACAGTTTTTTTAATACCTCCAGGAACATAAAAAAAATATTATCACATACTTTGAATGGTAATACAATGAAATCAGTATAATTTATTAAATCAGCCGAGGCAACAAAATAACTATGCATCAATCATTCAAACCATAAAATATTGACAACGTTTAAAAAAATAATGCCACAAATGTAGTATTCAATCGCAGGAATCCACCTTTTACCTCCTCGTTTTTAAAATGGAATCTACAACCATTTGATCTGGATCAAGCTATTAATTCTAGAAGGGGTGACGGGTTCAATGGATGAACATATAGAACAGGCTATTCCAATCAATTAAAGCACTAAGCCCCATTCATAAGCCTTCCTCGAGGAAGAGGTCCGTCAAATTCCATAATTAGAAGGAGCCATAGAGTGACATGTTAATTATTGGAGAAAGGATTGAGAGAGTGCACCCATTTCTAATCAGTGGTTCACATCCTGTGGACAAGCTTTCGCAAGGCTGGCTATTCCTCCATCTGACTCCAGGGCTATCCGTACTTCCTACCAGCTAAATCCTCCTTGTCAAATCAGTTTACCCAAAATTCCACTCTTCTTGTTCAGTGACCTCACTTCCTGTCAGCGGCAGAGATGCCGGTCTCGGAATACTTTTCAGGGAAACTGTCATTAGAGGAATACACATTTATGAATAATTAAACCTCAATGAAAACATATTAGCTTGGAGAAATATTATTCTGCAGAATTATTTTTGTTAGTTTCGCATATTTGATTTCGAATTAATGATTTATCATCTCCAATGTAATTCACATTGAAGATATCATTCAATCAATTTCATATTTTCGACATATTTTTGCATTGCATAAGTATTTTTTAAGTCGATGTGTACTATTACATGTATGTTTTTGTCCAATAGTTATTGAGTTAATTTTGAAAAATGGAATGCTGATAAATTAGAAGAATGTTGTGCATAGTTTTTGACTCTTATATATCATAATAGTTGACCAAGATCATTTCCACTATACATGACCACTACCAGTTTCTATGAATTGGGTTAAATTATTTGGTTATTTTCTCTTGATGTTGCCTTGAACTCTTATTTGGAGAAGTTGATAGTTTCTCAGCCATTGGAGCTTACAAACATCTGTGTGTAGTCAGTCTCTACTGATACGATTCTCAAAGTTCTGTCATACCGGTAGTCCAAAAAATGACATATAGTGGAAGCAATACAGTCTTTTGTTGCTTGGTGTTTTTATGTTCCTTCCCTTGCCAAATAAACATTGTGTCTTCAGACTTATTGCAACAAGAGATGTCTTGTAGAAACAGTGATGAGATTAGTCCACCTGGCCCCTGTTTCATGACGACCTCCTAAAGTTAGGAGCTCCTAACATTTAAGAGACAGTTTATCACATCCTACGTTAGGACCTAGTTTATGGTAGTTTTTGAAGGGATACAACTTGTGACGTCGTCGTGAAACACTTGTTACGAGGTGATAACTTTTAGGTGTTGTTTAGGAGCTCCCAAACTAGTTAGGACACCGTCGTGAAACGGGGGCCAGGGTGACAATTAACCTTCTGAATGTTGTAGACAACTAGAGATGCCCTATAGAACAGTGATGTGATTCAGTGTTCGAAATAAACCAAAAAAATAAGTGGGGTCATTCTCCATAGGCCCAATGTTAAAGGTGGTCAAATCTATCATACCTTTAACATTGCAGACTTTCACTAGTAATTCGAACACTGTCATAATTAGACCACATGGTTGACAGTGATGGTAAAATGTCTGGCTGTGGGTGTGTCCATAAATGTTATGTTGTTGTTAATTGGGGTTTAAAGCCGCTTTCAAGAACGTGGTCATATCACGGCTTGTATGCAATGTATGCATGTGTGTACGTGCATTGACTGCTTCTGCTGGTCTGGATTTCAAACCAGTCTTTATAATGCTAGTTCACTGGAATAACATTCCGCAGTTTGAAACTGGATACTCCACTCACACATAAATACTGACTGAGCCGACCAGTCCTTGCTTAACCCCTTTAATGCTGAGCGCCAAGCAGGAAAACAACAAGTATCATCTTTTAACGTCTTTTGGTGTGACGCGGCCAAGGATTTGAACCCACAAAATTCCATCATGTTGGCAAGTACCATATGAGCATGCCGCAGTTGGGAGTGTAAGGTATTTTTAAGGTAGCCTTATATTACATACAAATGAATAACTTCATGTCAACTGTTGTACAATAACTCCCTGTAGTTGAATCAAACTATAAAAATTCTTCTTCTATATTTATGTAGCCGTGTGTGATAAAAGATGCTCCTACTGGTCTCGGCCAGAAGCAGTCATACTTGATGATACAAATACTGACTCAACTATTGTGTATGTTTTCAGTAAGGTAATGAAGACAACTACAACCCATGGCTTGTTGGTGGTTCCTGTCCCCAACCTTCAGACAGGCCATACTGCGAGAACATTGAAGTACACTCTGTTTAGGTCTGCAGTGACCATGGACAAGTTAAGCTGGCAAAGATTCTGGTGTTAATTATTAGGTCTACTGCCTTTACATATCTTCAAAACCTATCTTAAGCTTCACAAATCTAGAGAATGATTTTCAGGAGACACTAAGGCAAGAATAGTAACCTGGCCATTGATAACATTTTTTTGGGTAGACAAGTGAGTGAGTGGGTGAATTGTTGTTTAACGTCGCAGCGACGAGGGTAAACAAGGGAAGCACTCATATAATATATTTAGCATTAAACCAGATGATTACAGGAGTACAGTGGCCAACCTAATAATTTCCCTTATGTTTGCAATCCATGCTCAACAATTTCTAGATAAATCTTTCAAAATTGCTATAGAAATTTGTCAGGGAAATAGTATGTTCGACCTTGGATCAGATTTTCGGTCAGTTAACAATGTGTGTCTTGGACAGACACTAAATATCTCATTCGGTGCACAATGTAATGCAGTCAATGCACAATAGAATGATGCACTTAGCCGAGTAATGAGGAATCTAATCAAGTGCAAAATAGGTACTTAGTGTATCTGAGTCATTTCAAAATACTAGTAGGTATCTCGGACATTGCACAATAGGTATCTCGGACATTGCACAATAGGTATCTTACTCGTGTGTTTGAAATATGAACTTAACCGAACTATTATTTCCAATAACCCAATGGTGCATAATGCATCAACAAGTTACGGAATATTTTTACACAAACAACCATATTAATATCATCACTATGGCTGTAACAACTGAAAACCAAGGCATTTTTTATCCATTCACCAAACATAAAAAGTAATACAAATATATCTCAAAATACTATTCGAGGCACTGATCAGCAGCATGTTGAAAGTCGGTCACGTATATTTTATATACTAGTATTTGGAAAATTGCTTTGACCAGAATCCAAGAACCACAATAAACCATTCTAAAAATCAGTTTTTGACCAGTTGACCGGAGAAAATATATGATCCAGCTGCTTTATATAGATTAAAAATAATGGATACATATTCGGCCATCACAGATTATTCCATTATATAATTAACATTAATAAGTAATCTGTCAAGCTCATGTACAATGGATGGGACACACCTGGATGTATGGAAGTTGACAGCCATTAATAGCCACAGCACCAACATTGTGCTAGGATTACTAAATGAATCTGCAATTATATCCAGGACAATGATGGGGAAAAAAAATGTTCTCTTGGTGATAAATGGACATAATCTATTAATTGTGATTGTCCATCACCTTACCGTGGTCTTCCTGTCAGATTATCCTTGGAACAAAATTCAAGTCGTAAATCTTTTCTACCAACAAATCGGCTAATGATTATGGCCACGGAAGAAAGCAGCCGGCTTAGCACTGGGCGGAGATTAATACCGAGCAAACACTACTACTGAACTAGTCAGCCTGACCACACAAAGATAAGACCATAAGAGTTATCAAACCTGGAAAAGAACTCTTCTTCACTGAAGGAGAGCTGTTCTAGTTTATTGGAAACAATAATATCCATTCTACAGCCAACAGAAAATGTAAAGAAACCTATTTATTTAATTAAATTGTGAAATCCGATTGGAAAGGAAATGGTACGAATAGGAACTGGAGAAATCAGGTGTAAAGATTGTCACCGAAACTGAAATGAGGAATATACATGATCAATAAGATCGGTTAAAAACGAAATCAGGTCTAACAAAAGAGTAGGTTACTAAATACCTTGTAAATCCTCCTGCGCCAACACGCGAGATGTGTGCTGGCTCCGTTCACCTGCAAGGCCGGTGCAGGGGCAGCGGTAGAGCCGACGAGGCACCTTTGGCGTGCGAGAGCGTGGCGTAGCGTCAGTGAACATGCTTCTCCAATGCACGGTCTGCGTGTTCCTTGCCGCAACTAAGCCGTGTGAACCAGTGACACTGCCCTGTCTATTGATTCTTGCAGCGATGACGACGCTGCCGCCGCGATCCTGCAAGCATGGCGCTTGTCAGTTCACCGCGCGCCAGCTGATTTGGTAGTTGCCGTGGCAACCAGACCCAGCTGGGGCTCCGAATCTTCGTTATTCCTCGCAAAAACAAACTGCCCTGCGCATATTGATTCCGCGAGCGCGCCGGACTTGCCATCGTGTCTAGGTGCTGATCAATAATGTCACCCGCCTGACCACGTGGTGGTTGACACCGCAAATCTTCCAGTACGAAGGAGTCGTCCATTGAGGAAATTCTTGCAAAAATGTATGATGCCATCAACGTGGCGGCCTACCCAGGAGATTTGGCCATAGTCTCGTCAACTCTGGAATCTAAAGCCTTCATTCGAGATCAATCTCGCCCATGTAAATCACGGCACATTGACATTCCCGAGTTCCGTTCTAGCACTCTGGAGTACCCCTATGCATTCCTGGTTCCTTGTAGACCAGTCGGTCTCTCATTACCGGTCTCTGTACAGCCGCAATGTATTAAAAACCTGACGAAATGTGTGTCTCAATAAGATGCAAAACTGACGAGAATTCTCAGAAACATTTGTTCTCGGAGTGTATGTTGGATACACTCGATGTATTGTAGCAGTGGGTTTTGGACAGCGAATAAATTAATTCTGATCTCTATTAGAAATACCACGCTTGCAGATTTCACTACCGTACTTTGAACTCACTTCAAACTGATGAAATGGATAGCAAAAATAATCAAGTCAAAATCCATTATAAAGCATTCATCATCCATTAGATGGGATAGCAGGCAGAGAAAGCTAAATAATTTATCAGATTTCTGGTATTTTCATAGTAATTTTGGTATCATTACTCAAATCGTTAATTTGTTGATGAATGTGTGTGGAATGAATGGGTCCAAATATCGATGGAAAGAGCTTGGCTATGTTTCAACAGTTTGCACTTGATAGCTAAACGGGGAACTTAAATACTAGAGTAAACTTGTATCATGGTTTATATAATACGGTAAATTGACTCTACACCAATTAAATTTGATGTCTGTTAGATTTGGAATGTTACCATACCAATGTCCACAGTGATATACAACAGTGCTTGGGAGCGACTGAACAGCCGTCACATAACCTTGTTCTCACAAATCCACATGCTCAAGTCGATATTAGATTAATCTTTCACTGAAATTAATTTACAAGCGAGATTCTTCACTCGTGGAGCAGAAAAAAAATACGGAAAATAATAAGATCTTAGGAGAGAATATAGATTCATGGCTTTTTGGGGAGATCTCGAAGACAGTGGTGTTTACAGATGACGGAAGACAGAGGAAGTATGTGTGGACATAAGTAACCCAGTAATCAATGGAAGTATTACCCTTTGGTCATTCTGTCAATTTGCCAAATTCTAGTAATGCCTGGGTTACAATTTCCAATTTATTACGTCTGGCATTCTTGCTCCACTCTCAAGACAATGCAAGAACCGTACATTATAAAGGTAGCAGATGTTTTTCTATGACGATCTGCAAATCATTTCTGGACAATTTTTAACAATTTGTATAGTAAATTCTCCAGAAAAATTGTCAGATCTGCACGATACCTTTACTCAGAAGCACAGACTCGATCATATATAAAGAAAATTCTGCATTGAAGCATTTACATAAAACTTTTGTGATTAGATCCTTGCATGCTTATTACTTAACATTATAACGAACCATCTCAAGCGTAGCTAAAGAATGTCTTCCCCCACATCTATGGAATCGCTCCCCGATTAAACAAAGGAATTGTTCGATCTATTTACGGAACATTCCCCCACCACTTCTGAAGATCATACTCTAGCCAAAGAACATGAATAAATCTACAAAGAATACAGTCTCCATTATCCACCTTATGATCTTCCCCATAAGGAATATTTCATATATTTATTTAAGGCGAATGCTTTGTGTAAATGTAATCCACAATTTGTCAATGATTTGGAAGGGAACTAAGTTTTCACAGAATAGATAAGAATTGCCAGAGTAATTTTGTTAATGTATTATGAAAGCCTAAAGGTATCCCTGTGTATCGTACTTGCAATTGTATATAAAGGTAATTGTGAGCAAATCTTTCACAAACACATGCCAAGATCCAAGACATTTTCTCCTCACAAACATCAAGTGGAAGAAGCCAATAAGGCTTATTCAGTAATACAGATTGACAGGTTTCTACCTCAGGATGCTAACATCAAAAAGCTGCCCATTGCTTTCACTTAATTCCTCCCATAGAAAATATGGATCCCGCAAACCTAACCCAAAGCAGGCAGGGTTGTCTAATTCGTCAAAACCTCTCCATGGGCAGATTTAGCTTTATAAGCTTGTCATTTGGGATGTAAAACTACGGAGTGTGAGTGCTAGCAGCCGGGCATGTGGCCATCTTGCTCTTCCTTCATTGGAGACACATTCAGCAGAGACCATTAGTCGGCCATTTTGAAAGGTATCTGGTGTCCTGGCCTCGTCAAAGACATTGTTAACTGTCAATTTAGAGTGACAAGATCGTCTTCTGAGCATATTCACTTCCAAGCTTTTAGACCAATACCCAATTTGGAAAGACATGAGAGTTGTAGGGGACAAACTACTGACATTCTTTCATACAACATCGCGTCACTTCAGGATTTTAACTTCGTTCCTAAGCAAATTGTAATTGACCCTGCACAATAGATCATAGCGTAACATTGTTAGCCGAGTGCGATAGTGTCCATTAGTCCATCCTGCTTTAACTGTTGGAAATAGCACATAGCATATAGTATGATTTGATCTATACCCTTGAATACTGCGAAATCATTTATTTTTGTGTAGTTCACTTTTCGTGATTTTACTGTTCATAAATTCAATGATTGGCATATACTACACTACAGTGTACTCTGTCTAAATCGGCATCTGTGTAATCCGGCAATCTGCATATGCCGGGTCAATTTCAAAGTCCCTGCTAGCGACAGTAACTGATGACACACTGAGTAAACCGGCACTCTTTATAATCCGGCATATTTTCTCGGTACCAACGTGTGCCGGTTTAGACAGAGTACACTCTAGTATCATTATAAATTCACTTTGCTCGGGTCATGTCAAGCTGGTAGTGTTTATGTATTGTACATAGTTTGAATCAGTTAAAAGCACAATCAAAAGCACAATCGTAGTGAGACATTGTTGCTGTACACAGTATTTAAATAACAGTGGGATTGTTCCTTTATTTTGTTCCCGAGGCTTCTACTGACAAACTCCAACCATTGGACTTATCGGTCAACTATGTGCACATACATTTCTTAAAGATCACAGATCATGAAACATTGCTAAATATTGTGACAATTCTTCACATGAATTCAATTAAGTAACTTAAATTGGCACTCTGTAACCAAAGACAAAGTTGCTTATATTCAACTACGGTATAGCAATCTTCAAAACTCACAACCATTCCACTAAAGAGCACATCTCTGACATAATAAAAAAAAAAATTGTTGTTTCTAAGCATCCATTTCTTGGCCAGCTGAATTTCTTATCTCAGAGTATTATTAAATCTCAAATTTAATGTAATGTCAGCAAATCTTTTCTTAAGACTGCTCCTATTAAAGTATTTCTAGACTGTGATTGTTGCCTTGGTAACTGTTGACAAAACTGGTCATTTTTCTTTCATGGTTCCTGTCATTGCCAGGTTGCCATGGTAATTATAGTAGCAGTGTCTTTGGTAGCACCTTTCTGCATGGTTGTAGGTTCAAGTTTGCCACTTGAATATTTGTGATAATAACGCAGAGGTCGATAACTCTCTCTGCCAGCCTCGTTATCATATGTAGCAGGTGCGGTATAGAAATGATGGCTGGATAAATGAGGCTGTGGTGTAATAAATACAAAGTATTCCAGCACGATTACAAACACACCTCTAACACCAATCAATACACATCCAGTCTTGATTCGTCGGCTGACAGTCACTCAGCATGGTGATATATATATATATATATGTGTGCGCTGAGTTACATAGATGTTATTTTATGATAGAGATAGTCTAGTCAATAACTCAAGACAAAATTCAATATCGCCATCAGGTCTTTGACAGACGTGGAAATTAGAGCTGAAATATTGATTGCACTGGAAGGCTTTAGTTTTTAAAACTGCAACGTTTTCTTGGTTAGAATAGTAATATTAAATATCCGAATACTGTGTATTTGTGTCTTCCCAATCTTCCAATCAACGAAAACACTGTTTTCACTCGTCCAGGCAATGTCACAAAGTGCTAAAATGTTTCCAATTCAGATATATCCAATTAATATACATTCAGCGGGAAATGACAATGTTTGATAAATCCTTGTGATAAGCTAAATGTGGGCTCCAAGCCTGTACATTGTAGAACAATTCCCACAATGGATAATTCAGAACAGCGGCCATTGAGCTGGGTCCCAGGACTCATTAAGCGAAAGTCTGGCTTCAGAGAAACCACAAATGGCAATGCCGTCTTAATAATTAATAGGCACGAACAAGCCCACCTTGGAGTCTAGTTATCAAGGTCGTTAACAGGCTCGCCTCCCTCGCCCGAGAGAGTGAACAAATCCCATGAATATTTCACCATCCTAAAACGATTTACTTTAGAAAATATCAACAGCACGTGTGTCTAACTAATCTACTGGAATTTCTAATGTCACTTCAGGGTTTGCAGGCTTAGAACCTCCAAGTTTAGCGCATTGACTCTGACACACTGATTTAAAATATTGTACATTCAACCATACACTATAGAATATTTGTTTCAGCCATTAAAGAAATAATGCACTCATAGAACACATCCAATATTTTGATTTCAATATACTGGGCAAGTCAAATTGAATACTAGTAATCCTTTGCAATATTCTATTGAAAAAGGTATTGCGAAGTTCAGTAGCTATGAAATTTTAGTAATGTTAGTTGAAATATTCTCAAGGAAGGCTTTATGTGGAAAAAAAGAGCTCTTATTGTCAAAAAATATGTCTTCAAAAGGGGAGACCTGTTTTAGATAAAAAATTAAAATTTACCTCTTTTCCAATGCCTGCCTTCACCAAGTCATAGCCCGACAGCTGAGCTAGCTTCGTCTTCACATTTTCATCATCTGAAACACAAAAACGCATCATTAGCAAGCGTAAGTAATGGCAGTTTCATGATCGATGGTGTACTTGCAATGTGTCAATGTACTGGGTGGCAATGACTGATAATATCAATGAGGTGTTAATGACAATCGCTGATGATATCTTTAAGATATTGTGTGAATTTCAGAAGTTGTGCTAATGACAATCATTGATCACCGCTGGCAAATACCATGTTAATCTAGAACGTGCTGACGGCAATCATTGATCACATCGGGAAAGGGTGTGTAAATCTTACATGATGTGTAAATGACAATCGTTGATCACCTCTACAAATTACTGCACAGATATATAATGCACATTTGTAACATATGGTGATGCATGGCAGACCGACACTGATCACATTTGCAACATATGGTGATGCATGGTAGACCGACACTGATCACATTTCTAACATATGGTGATGCATGGTAGACCGACACTGATCACATTTCTAACATATGGTGATGCATGGTAGACCGACACTGAT
>JAULBO010039896.1:0-11771 GCA_032355325.1 Clypeosectus delectus | reverse complement strand
CCCCCCCCCCCCCCCCCCCCCCCCCCCCCCCCCCCCCCCCCCCCCCCCCCCCCCCCCCCCCCCCCCCCCCCCCGACGCGAACCAGTGAGCGTGGACAGAAACATCGATGGGGGGTCTTCCAAGCGTGAAAATGTTCTTCCAACGCTACAACGTTCCTTCTTCCTTCAATTATTGAGATCAAAAGAGTTCTAGCTGGGGCCTCAAACCCCGAGCACAACGGTTAGGACACATGCGTGGCTCCTATAACTGTTTTGGAACAATCTCATTAAAACTGTGTAAATCGTGTACCTTCAGAAAGCCTCTCTTTCAGTCATTGAAGCAATCTGAAAACTTGCTCCATTCATGCGGAAGGCTTTTGACCATATTATTAACACCTACATTACTTGTATGTATATGAAACGATTTTCAAATAGTTTGGCAACTTTATTCATATTTCTAGATTAGCAGTCAGTGGGAAAATATCCGGGGGATCGGATAATAAATAGGTGTCATTTGAAGGGCTTCTAGGCCAAAATGTACGATCGGTTTTAGCCCAGATTTGCACTTGAGATACTCAAACAAGAGATTATGAAGAACGACCAGGACATGGTAACAGAAGTACAAGTTGTTATTCGTGACTCAGGAAATTAGGCAAGAAAGATTAGGGGAAACTTAATTGAGTAAATAAAAACTAGTACACTGGTTTCATAATAATAGAAATAATATGCTATATTCCCGAAAACTAACAATGCTAAATGACAATTCAAAGAAGTACTGAAATTTCCCAAAAACAGTATCATTTAATCTGGCAATTTGAGTGTACACTTTCTCTCTCTACCATTGTCCAACTTTGCGAAAAGTCGGTGGTAAAAGAACAACGCGCACACAACAAATACCAAGTGATGTGTGACTTATTTGTTAATCACTGCCGAACGGAAACAACGACAGAAAAACGTGTTGCCTTGCTTGGAATGGGACAACACTGGTCGAAAAATAAACATTGGTCCATCCTATGGTCACTCGCACTGGTCAAGTCGGGAACCGAAGCTAAAATATGAGTATACGTTTCGGAACGTACTGAGAGCTTGAGGTGACACTGACAGAAGCTTTAAAAAACGCCATAACCACGTAGATTAAATTTTAAACGCAAATATCGAACGCCATTTGTTTAGTGAAGGATGTACCCTGTAAGACTATTTCCATTTTGCTGCAAACTAATGTTGAGAACTTCGGATGTTTGATAGTTTACGACGAAGTAGTGGGTGGTGGACCAGGTACTGTGAATGTTTACTCGACTAATATGACTATGCGTTTTCAAAGGCCAGATAACCCAGTACGATAGCCTTAGAAAGGACACCGACGCAGACACGTCAACAAAAGTTCAAAAAGTATTTACTGTATTGTGATAGCAATTATGTCTACGACACCACACCTGTAATGCCAATTGCCCCTGTCGTGACGTATACTGACTACATACATAAACACATTAATGCTAGCACGACAATATTGCTCAGGAGGATGGAAACTGAATTTACAATATTGCACAGGAGGAATGGAATTGGATGACAATGTTGCAGAGAGATGGGCACAAAAGTGATGACTGTTGCATACGAGACTGGAATGACGTGTGCGAACATCTGCCGACTTTCCGATGACCTGTGAAGTCTTAATACTGACTGAAAGACGGATGCGAAAAGTTACACGTATGGCGATATACCAGGGATCCGCTGAAAGAAAGGGAAAGAAAGTGATTGCCTGTGAAGTCCTATCACCAACTTGGGACAGATGCAGGGCGGGTGGGACTCGTTGCATTTGAGAGGTTCTGCTAAACGCACACAGAATGCATATGTGATCGCAGTGAAGTGTGAAGGTCGACATGTTGCCCTTTCACTTTTGGAGCTATTTTCTGTTAATTTCCCCCAAGATTCCTCCTTCCTGTGTGATTGGGCGAGGTATGTGGCCAGGTGAGCCCTGCCTAAGACCAGCCAGCGACCCGTCAGCCGATGCAGCCTCGCCAACTCGTGTTGAATCAATCAATTTGTGTTATCAAAGCCATACTAATATTGACAGGGCAAAATTTACCCCCCTCAGCACGATGCGACAACACATTCACGCGAAAATATCTCGAGCTTTGTGCTTAGGTTGCCGTCTGCTCACAACACATTGGGGGCCTTGAGTGGTCCAAATCTTTCACCTCGGATAAGCTGAAGAAGGGGGGGGGGGGCGAGACTTCACTATGGTGTGCTGAATCTGCCAAACCCCATGCCTCCCTCTCTCTCTCTCTCGGACTTCGTACTAGGAATGAGCCAGGCAGAAACTAGTCACGACTTCATACCTCGTGTCTATTCCCATCACCACGGTGACACCTAGCAGAAATGCCAACACAGCTTTTTCTTTTATTCAAACATTCGGAATTGATCTCGCATGGATGACGAAAACCAAGAGTGTTCTCTGACCCTACATCACCATGGCAAATGCTCGGAGAGAGCGAACGCGCTATTATGTGGTATAGTATGTCATCACCATGGGAATAAAACATAGTCTAAACATGGTATACTAGTATGGTATATTATGTGTATGTGTACCAGATGCTTGAGATTGGCGTTGGTGGGAGGGGAGGGGTGGGGGGGGGGTGTGTTGGATAGGGGTAGGGAGGTCAAGATGAAGATACGGAACTTGTTGATGCTTTGTGCTGACAAAAAGAGAAAATTTAATAAGAAGTGCAAGAGATTTGATATTAAAGATGAGAAGCAGTAGGATGAGAAGGGTTGTGATTATTAAAGTTTATATTCTGTTGAGCAGGGAGAAGTAGATGGGTAGTTGGTATACATGTATTTGTCGAGTCAATGGATTCCTTTATTAATCACACCCACAGAGCGTCGAGATCTCAACTTCGTCATAGTGAGACTTTTACTGGGGGCTTGACATGACGCTGGTTTCAAATTTGCTAAAGCTACCACACCAGAGTCCTAGAATCTTCAGTGTACATTGCTTGTGTAATCTGTGCCTGGGAGATGGACATGTGTGTGCGTGTGTTTTTATCACTGCGATGAAATCAAACGATAACAGCATGGGTTTATTTCCCCGTTGTCTTGCTAGGCTGGTGGTGTAGATGCAGATGCAAAGTCGCGACAGGAGGGGACGATCACAAACATTTCACGTTCCACTAACAAGTTTAAACCCTGCCTTTACCAAATCTAGTGTTTGTCTAGCACGTACATGTAACACAATGAAGCGGTCCTTTTCTGCACTGTGTCAATGCAGGGATCGGTGATAAACTTGATGCCTTACTTTGACATACAGTACATTCAATATTGCATATATATACTATATTAGAAATACAGTCCCTACTAGTATTCGATATTCAGTCATACGATGCGGCGGTTTGGTTATTTGGCTAAACCCGCGGTTTGAAGAGAAACCAGAGACGTACACGGCAACAGAAGATTATTTACTTACATAGCTTGGGTACGATTGGTAAATTGTGCCTAATTATTACCACGTGTGAATATCTTCTCTGGGAGCTGCAGACACTACCTGGAGTACGAGTGGCTCATATACTAGTATACTAGAAGTCTAGAATGCGTACTTGGCTTTGTATAAGCCATAAGGTATGTATCCTTCTGTAAACCAAAGACAGGTGCCAATAATGACACGACCCTGACCAGCTGTTGACTGCTCCTTGACCTCCCGACTTTCCTGGTCAGTACTCTGGTATGCAGATGAACATCTCAAAATTATTGCTTTCCTCTATTCGTGATGAATTATATTCCAGGTTTGAGAAAAAGAAAATACTGCCTACTTGGAAACTTCGTGTTTCCATTGGAAAAGAACTTTCCGGAGTACATGTACTAGTAATTGCGTATACCCTGATCAAGCTTGCGGACTGCGGTAATGTCATGTCATTAGAGTCAACGAATACACTGTAAATTATGAACGATTGTTTTACTTAAAACATCAATTTTATTAAACTGATTGAGAAAACAAACTACATTCGACCCAATTGAGTTATGCCCCTTTGGTTGCCGTTTGTGTGATAGGGAAAAAAAGTGGAAACTTACACACGAAAATGCTATCTAAATGTTCCCGTCACCATACACGTGACACTAGAATACCAGTATATATAGTGAATCGGTGAATCTCATACGGAGACTACTTGTTCCTAAATCAAACACTCGGTCGAATTGAGACCAGATGGGAAATCTTGGAGCGAAGGGCAAGCAAGCAATATCACTCTAATTGGCCAGTTACTGAGGAGACCTGTTGGTTTAGACTTAACAGCGGCTTGTTGCCAACACCAGAGCTATTTGGTCAAGAAGGCTTGAGCCTGTCAGCTGACCATCGGAGTAATTAAGAAAGCCGTAATTAGCTTGTACTGTCCTCTGGCTAATTACGTGTTTATCTTTCGGCTTGTTGATTCCACCCGAACTGAGACTCGAATGAGGCCCGATTGTAATCCGCGACACGCATGCTTAGAAATACAACCCAAACCTGTTAGTAGTTGCGTTGACGTTAATACTCAGGGGAGTATTATTGAATAATATGTCTAGAAATTTGAATAACTAATAATTCGGAACACGATGGTCAACGTATTCAATAACAATTTGGAAATGAGGAATGGCGTGCATTTTAAGTAACATTCTTATACTATTTCTTAACGAAACTTGCAATAAGGGAAGATTTAAACATTAACGTCAAGAAATGTTCGTACTGTTATATTATACATGATTGTATGGTTGCCTAGAACTAACAGAGAACCAACTCGACGACAAGAACGCGGTGGATTCAGGTTAAAACTGGAAATATAATACGATAGCTTCACATGTGGTCCCCTTGATTGAGATAAGATAGGTTGAATAAACACGTAACTATGCTCTATTAATTCACGTGTCGGCAATAAACAGAACGTATAGTTATTTAGACACGTTCTGCTGTTCTTGAAGGAAAGAAAGCAGAGCCTGCCCCAACGGAATGCTGATGTACAGATGTATGTACAGTGTATCATGTGCATGTTCCTCGTTCCATGAGTAGTTCGCTGTGAAAGTAGGTAGTGTACACACAATATGCTGAACTATCTCTTACGAACATCTCCTCGTTTTGTTTTATGCTCAGCATGTCGTTTGTACTTGTCAGGAATACGGCGACCTCAGAGCGAGTTATCGACCCAACCGTCAGAAGCAGCGTCATTTTTAACCGACTATGATCAGAAGAAATGCTAACACCAATTTTTCAATTGTTAATTTGTCGTAAGAGAGATGCCAGTGGGGTTTGTTCGCGTACATATTTTTAAATCTATTTTACACCGACTTCTCATTCAAGTCTCATATGGTCGCTATTGTTTATAACAATAATGTTATCAGTTGTTAATTAAATGTGTATAACATGTTCTATTCATATTGGGAATGGGTTTCTACAAGGAGTCGTTATACAATCAATATTTTAATATTCTGTGTTTGACTGCAGGATGGTACTAAAATATTCGATAGGTTTTTATTTGAATCTCTTAAGAAGATCGTAAACATATGTTTAAGCATAACAAAAATCCATTTATTATCGTTTGCAGACAATAATTTCACCGTTAATATACAGCAGCGACATACATAAACCAAATATACATTATAATCGGTTACCACATCCCCAGACATAGTTGACACCTTGCCCATATTGCGCTGACAAAAGCTTCATGAATAGTTTAAAATGAAGGGGCAACTATTTCCCTAACAACAATGGCTATCACATTTTTACAAAACACTAGACACAATCGACCTTCACACGGCCGTGGTGTGTTACTCCAGGCAGACACTGTCAAATTGAAGGGTTCGAATCACCCCTTGACACTTTAAGCCCAAGATTTTCTAAAATCAATAATGTAACCTCCATATTTCTCGTACCGAGCAGACGCTTTAACTCTTTTAACGGATACAAACGCAGGCGTGTTAATTTAACCAATTAACGAACAAATCGCCTTTGTAACTCGACGCTCGCGAAACTCCGCAATTTACAGTACAAGTGTATCAATGACAATGTTATGCGAGATGAACGTTTTGTTCCAAATTTAGAAAATAGAAATGGATTTTTTAAATAAAGGGTTAAAGTTTAGTGTGCGAATGAGTTGGACGCGTTACCAGTATAACGGCGATAATTTGACACATTTTGCTTCCAAATATAGAAATATTGCAATACTATCTACTATTGCGTAAACTTGAAATCTGATTGATTGTCCATGTATTTTCTCTCTCATCCATCAAATGCAATGCTATTTTAAACATCAAGGATACCAGATGGTTCTATATGCCTGGTTGTGGCGAGTGATATCACTTATCAGTCTGTAAACTAATATAAGTAGATGATCAACTTTCAAGTAGCCTATGATGTTGATGTGATGGTATCATAGGCTAGTGGATGTATTATGGATGTATATTTTATACACGATTATGACTTTCTTGTTTCCGAATACTCGTGTTGATAGTATTAGTATTGCTGCACGTATGGTTCCGTGTATATACTTGCATTAAATATAAAGTATAAGTTGAAAGAGAGGACTTTGAATAATATATATTAGTATACACAATGGCATATCATATATGTATATACTATATCTGTAAAGGAATCAACGAAAATTGCACGCTACGACATCGCGATGTACGAGTTTGCCATTGGTATACGAACCGAACCGCAATCGGTACTTCCAACTCTACATACCATTTGAGCTAAACTGTGTACGTACATAAACTTACGAGTTTAATAGCAACGACAAAGGCATGCCTTCCTAGCCATAATCCGAAAACAGGTCATCGCCATCACCAACGGACTTCCGCTACAGACGCTGCATGCCGCATAAAAAGATTGATTGATTGATTGATTTGTTGTTTAACGTCACTGCGAGAATATTTCACCCATACGTGAAAAGAACTTTCAACGCTGATTGGTCGAAATAATAATTATAATCTGGTAAACTGCAGAATATTTTCTGATTTTACACCAATAAAATAATGTTACCTCCTAAATCGTCGTTCCTTCTAATATGTTGGTTAGGACAACGTACATAACACTAAGATACATTAATTGCTTAATTTAATGTAATATTTCATGACGACGAACAAGGTAGGAAACTCCGTGATCCAAAATGTTTCGTAGTCCCGAACTAAGGGCATCAAGTTACACTGTTATGATAAAAACAAACTTAGCATTAGCCTTAGAAGATACAGATGCCGGGATGTGTTGTGTTCCACTTCCGGTAGCAGACAACATTGAGATGCAGAAGGCCAGTTGAGAAGAGCCGAGACTAATATCAACTCCCCCACGCCGCCGAGAGGCCAGATCGAATTAGCTTTTGCTTTTAGGTGGCGTTTGTCAACTATTCTCTTCGATCGAACATCCCAGCGTTCTATAGCTGCATCAAAAGGCAGACGGCACTTTAAACAACACGCGTGTTTCCATTCGGCGGATCTCGCTATGGGTTGTTTACATTTTACTGGGAAATAGTAATCACAAAAAGAGAGTATTCAGCATTAATTATATGCACTACTTTACAAACGACGCGTCTATATGACGTGTTAATAGTTAACTGTTATCCCAGTAATGCCTATCATGTAAACTACTCTCCAAATATTTCCATGTAAATAGATGCTTGGGACATCCTATGTTATGAAAGTAGTTTGTGTGCCTGAATGCCTGACTTTCTCCTGATTTATTCCAGTCATGCATCAACATCACACCTTAATACGTCAAACATCTCACCTTAAAATAAGTCATACAGTCAGCGTACGCGCAACAGTCAGTGTTATCATTGGTGGATCTGATACGCGATTTGCCACGGAAGTATGACAGCCCGTTCACTCATTCACAAACGAAGAAGTGCATCTAGGGCTCTAGTGTGCAATACTAATCGCACGATGCTGTCATCTCCAATACTCCAATGTACATGAAGTTTGGCCGACCCATTTTATCAGCCGTGAGTTGGGGTTCCTGGTCTTGTTAAAATGGCGTTGAAAAGGGTTAATTCGAACATGTATGGACATTAACTTCAATTGAAGTCAACATCAGCGTATTATATGTTTACTAATAACTATTCTCGACGCACGTGGGGCTATTGGAAGGCAACGCTACTTGTTTCACTTCCTTGGAGGTTATCTAACGAATACTGACGTAACGTGAGATAAAACGACACGTGATGAAAACAATATTTGGAAATTGAATTAGACGAGACTCTTACCGCTTGAGACAAAGCAGGTTTATCATTTCCACATTCCTGGACGATTGGGATTCCTCATGGCGTAATCGGTCAGTGTTCACTGCATCTGCCGGAGTGTGGCCAAACAGACGACAATGTTGTAGCAGACGACACGGGGAGAATCAAGCGGCTCAACTTCAGGGACGTTTTCTGTCGGTGCGGACGAATGACGGAAAGATGCCGTTTTGTGCTCAACGAACCATCATCATGGTCTCAAAATCTGCGCAATCGATCTCTCAATGATAAAAGCAGTATGAACAGCCCAGCTTTGGCCGGCACTCCTTGATGCGATTTCTCCTCACAAGAGGTGCCAAGAAGGCTTTGATTAATTGGTGGCAGACATTGTAAACTATGCTAGCTTTAATTTCACAGGAAAACCTGGTAGCAGCGAACAGCTAACTGCCCGACATGTGTTGCACGAGTTCGTCTCGCTCACACTAGGCTCGGTTTTCATCACTTCCTACAGAAAGGTGGCACTTTCCTCATCTGCATGCCCTTCTCCTTTACAGATAGATATTCCAGACCCACATTCGAGATGTGCACCGGGGCAGTGAAGTCACGTATCGGGGTGAGAAGTTCCGAGTTTTGCATCTGGCCTGGATGGCTTGCCCATCGGTCCCATTTCCAATTTCACAAAACACCAATTCGAGAGGTGGTATCGTGGATCACCAAACCCAGGTTAGAGGTGTGGCGATGCTGATGGTTTGGGTATGCCCTGGTGCTAATTAGACTCCGTGTTGGCAACTCCATCTTGCGCGCACATGGCAGGCGAGAAACAATCTGGCTTTGCTATTTACATACCTCCTTGAATGTGCGGTACCGATCGAGAACCTAGCCCAAGTGGGACGCTTCAACATAACGGGAAATACAAGACGGCATTCGCAGGCGCATGCTATTGTCGTTATAATGTGGCCCTGCAGTAGCTGGCTATACGGGAAGTTCTCGTTCCATCTCGCTGAACAGGCACTGCCCCGTGGCATGAGACGAACATCAGCTCCAGGAACTGACAAATTGGAACAATAGAGATGAAGTTGTGATTCAATGGCCTGTCGGAGAAAATCTCCCAGGGACAAGTCAGATGCGTGACGCGGACGGATCGTCTGACCGATATTATCGACAGGAATTCGTGTAACGCGTGCACTGTACATGGGGTTAAATATTGCTTCATGCAATGCGGGAGTAACAGCAAGTTTTCTAGTGTGTGTGTACAGTGCACGCAAAGTTAGAGGAAATCTGCCGACTATTTCCTGATACAGAGGTGGGCGGTTGCGATCCTTCAGTTTCTATTCGGTGTAGGGTATTCCCCCTCGAGGGCGTGTAACACTCACGGTGAGAAGTCTCACCTAGAAGAAATAATTTGTCTACTTGTCAGAGACTGGGGCAGACGATAGCTGAGCTGATAGAATAGAACACCGCACATATTTTTTTGCCTCCTGATCGAGTTAGAATTCCTGCGTCGGGCTGGCAGTATGGGGGGGGGGGGGGGGGCGCCCCCCACACCTCTGAGACCAAAGCGAACAGACAGGTCCTGGCTTGGAGTAGGGTAGTGTGAAATTTCTATTCAGAGCGATGCCGTCTGCCTCTTTGTGTCAAAGAGCAGACGAACATTTCAAAGCTGTCTTCTGCAACGTCGGTCTTGCCGCATGGCGGGAAATACGATCTTCTAAACATGCTGACAATCAACAGAGTCCATTGTTAACCTGGGATTTGGTAACACAGTACGGGATTGACATAAACACACTCTGTTCTTCAGATACTTTCCCTTACCGTAGTTGACAGGGTGTGTGACAGGTGTAACAAGATTAAAGAAAGGACAATCTGTCAGATACATTTTTTTTAAACATCTCCTAAATGAAAAAAAACACCCGCTTATCATATATAAAGAAGGTGGTAATTTGAAGTGTCAAATTATAGCGCATCTATGTGTGCGACCTCACACTGTATATTGACCTCTGAATAGGAAAATACCGAGATAGAGAGTGCAAACGCGATAACGAGGCATAGTAGTTCACAGGTCAAGTAAAAAAGATAAGATAAGATACGATATGTATTGCCTATGCATTCCTTGTAGGAATAGTGACAGTATGTTATGAAATATTCATATGGACGTATTAAACGCAAGTCGGTAAGCAAGATAGTTAGATATCGAGAGATTTATCTCCCGGTTTAGACATGCATTTATTTATGATTACAATTGTTGCTGAAACCTATGCGTTGTTTGTCAGTGGTATTGCCGAATAAGTGAGATATCATTGACCACTGCAGCCATTAGAAAAAGAAATATATTACAAAATATACTTTAAACGTTAAAGACTTACTAGTATGCTTTCAAGCCATTTCGATACGGATATACAGCTGTATAAGTAAATAGGAATAGCACAACACATGACTGTCTCTACCATATTAGTATAAGTATGAACATTAAAACATGTTGGAATACACAAACATACACGCGCACGCGCACACACACACACACACACACACACACACACACACACACACACACACACACACACACTCTGGCTCTCTCCCTCCCTCCCCCCCCCCCCTTCCCCCACCACTCTCTATCTCGGTTTTATTTAACGACGGCCGTTTTGTATTGATAAGTCATGATGGTGGGTTGTTGAGCCTAGCGCAGGGAAATAACGATTATCTAAAACCCGAGATTCCACTAGTCACACGAAGGTATGCACAATGGCTCCCTGTGGAGTGTCTCTGCGCAACGCCGGGGCATTGCCAGTTTGAGCACGGGCACCGGTTCCGCAGGAATAAGCATTGTTGAAAGAACAAGCCATTTTCCACCGGACTTGTTTCGGGATTAGGATTGTAGTGGGTTTTTTAGTGACAGCATTCGCTTGACTAGCGCCGCAGGAGTTTACGTCGTCTGCTACTCGTCGTTTGTTTACAACACAAGGACAAAATAAGTTATATTTCCTGCCATAGTGTCTTTTCATTTCTCCAACAGATTTAAAAGGGATTAATTAATACGCCCAATGTAGCATGCAAATTAGAATGCTTAGGTTTCGCGTTCCTATTTTATATGATATTAAACAAACAAAACTTTAATAAATAAAAAAAAGAATATAATATATATATAAAGCAACTGTAAAGCATTATTATTATTTTTTAAAGTAGATAAAGATCTAAAATGCAAGTAATAATGAAAACTTTCTGGCAGTTACGTATTCATTTTACTGCCCTATTGTTCGTAGTTTTTTTAATAAAATTTACCTTTACTATTGATTATAAACAAAACATGATTGGCGAAATTGAGATGATAATTGTATGTAACATATAGGAATAGTATTTTGTCCGACAAATACTCATTCAGGGTTAGTTTCGCCTTTCGATTACTGCTAGTATCTACTGTGGAGGAATCTGAGATAAAATCACGATAGCAGACCAGGGCTGCGTTCAATGACTCAAGCCGCTTGTAAGCCGCTGAGTTAAAACTGGTTCCCTGTTCCGTGTACGGTTCGGTTCGGTTCATACGACTCCTGAGACACTGCCCAGTTTAGTAAGCCGATTGCAATCGGCTTGCGTCATTGAACGCAGCCCA
>JAULBO010039785.1:6353-11772 GCA_032355325.1 Clypeosectus delectus | reverse complement strand
TACGTTTTGATTACTTTGAACCGGGCGGGTAAACATCCGACTATTGCTACGTAACATGGTCTTCCGGTCATAACGTCTGGCATTCATCTGGCATTCAGACTACATTGACTATATTTCAGTCATGGGCCTGTATGAATCCGGCGATCAACCATGATGTATAATAGCAATGAGGAATATAATATAGCGAGCCAGTAAACAGAATACTGACTGAAACTCGCCTTGCACTACATTGTACTATATGAACATGTACTGCTGCTGAATGGAGGTTTAAACGCATACAATAATCACAGATTTTGATTGCCCTAAAAGGGAACCATGAACTGAACTGAACTGAAACGGAATTAAATTACTCGTATGATATCCGAGGATGGGGAATACAAAGTACCATAGTTTAACGTGTGGGTACATATACACTAGGATCCTAGACTATAGGCGAGTGGGGACATGTAGACACTAGGATCCTAGACTATAGGCGAATGGGTACATGTCATGTAGACACTAGGATCCTAGACTATAGGCGAATGGGTACATGGCATGTAGACACTAGGATCCTAGACTATAGGCGAGTGGGTACATAGACACTAGGATCCTAGACTATAGGCGAGTGGGTACATATACACTAGGATCCTAGACTATAGGCGAGTGGGTACATATACACTAGGATCCTACACTATAGGCGAGTGGGTACATAGACACTAGGATCCTAGACTATAGGCGAGTGGGTACATGTACATGTAGACAATAGGATCCTAGACTAAGATGAATGGGTACATGTCATGTAGACACTAGGATCCTAGCTAGACTATAGGCCAGTGGGTACATAGACACTATGATCCTATACTATAGGCGAGTGGGTACATGTAGACACTAGAATCCTATACTATAGGCGAGTGGGTACATAGACACTAGGATCCTATACTATAGGCGAGTGGGTACATGTAGACACTAGAATCCTAGACTATAGGCGAGTGAGTACATAGACACTAGGATCCGAGACAATAGGCGAGTGGCTACATAGACACTAGGATCCTAGACAATAGGCGAGTCGGTACATATACACTAGGATCCTAGACTATAGGTGAGTGTGTACATGTAGACACTAGGATCGACTATAGGCGAATGGGTACATGTCATGTAGGCACTAGGATCCTATAGGCGAGTGGGTATATGTACGTGCACATACCTGCGTTGGTAAACTCTGGGTACATGGTTTGACTCCCAGAGGGTTGGGTGTTTGGAACAGGTATTCATCATTGTCCAGACAATGCTTCGTTTCTGGATTCTCAATCTGAAAATATTATTACAATTATACTAGTAAAATGGTCCCCCTAGGCAAAACTGTACCCCGGTGGTACTCTAATATTCGCTATATTTGGACTCAACATTAAGCTAGCATATAAATTAGTGATGGCAATTGTATTATTATTGCTCAAGCGTAATAATTATATAGAGCTAGATGTTTGTATAAATCCACTTTCACACATCAAACGTGACACAAAATAATCGAAATGCTCTAGCTGTTGTTACTATCATTATCAATGTTTTGAAACCGCGCTGTGCCCACGGTTTTGAATGCTTTACATAGCAAATAACATTGCGTCGCTAGCCACGGTAAACAAATACCCACTGTTACAGCACGGACAGGATAGTGTTGTTGTTGTTAATTGGGGTTTAAATCCGCTTTCAAGAACGTGCTCATATCACGGCGTGTGCGTAATGTATGCATGTGTGTATGTGCATGTGTCTGCTCATCTTAACAGTGCTAGTTCACTGGAATATCATGCCGGGGTGTGAACCTGGTTATCACAGTCAGACACATTATACTGATTCCGAGACAACCAGGCTCCCGTTGTTCAAAGGAATTCTAGTTGTACAATAGTTTAACTGCCATGGGATCCAGCTACAATATATGAAGCGTTGACCTTACAATGAGTTGTAGTGTACAAGTGTTTCGAGCAAAAGGGTCCTCTCCTCGTTTTACACTTTGTAATTCTGATCGTGCAGTAGTGGACCAACACGTACTCTATTTTAATGTATTTTGGTATGACGCGAACGTGGATCAAACACAGCACTACCCGCTCTCCGGGCCGACGGTCTAACCACTACGCCATGAAGGCGGTCCCGGAAAGCGCGTAGATACAGATAATGAGATACAGATAATTTTGAAGAAAATAACATATAATTAATTAGTAATGCCTAGCTGGCCTTTTTTTCTATGCATGATCTCTGTACGGTTTTGTACAAGGTTTTGTACGGTTTTGTGACTACATCATCGTGTACGTCATAGGCGGAGTTTAACCCCTCCCTAGTCGTCTCCCCGAACTCACCCCTCCCCACGCGAAGACGTCGTCAGAGTATGCAAACAATTCCGGCCAGACATTCCTTAGAAACCAGCTGAAGTCACGGCACTTCAGTCGTTCCCGGATTTTAACGCGTTCGCTCAAATCCCCCGCGTCAAGGTCCTGTCAACAAAACACATGCATGATAATGCTCACATGAAGCTGGCCGTCGAGCAACACGTTGTAAGGCTTTGCTCGGAGGACAAGCACAGCTGAAATAAGCCAGACGTACCAAAAAACGCCAAAGGCACAGCATTATTGTTTAGAGAACGTAAACATGAATTTCTTCTATACATTTAAGTTAACAATTAACAAAGGATGCGTATTTTAGGGGAAGCAAATTGTCAATAAATCAACCACGGTAAACAAACATTCATCACAGTATTTTCTGGCTTAAATACATATTTAACCAATACATAATCTACATTCGGAATTATGATTCTGAATGTAAACGTGATACTCATGCGCGCCAGTACACGACTTATATACGCACCTTCATATCCGGGAAATACTCGTAAACGTACTTCTTGTAGTCGCCCATCCACACGTCCACGGCGCGCTTGTAGTTGTGGATCTCTGTGCGGTACCTACCCCCGGGGAAGCTGTAGGGCTGGGAGCGGGCAATGTGGCCAATCTTGGAGCACGGGCAGTGGATGAGTTGTCCCCCGCATAGCCACACCTACAGGGGCAGTAGACACACAATGGCAACGTTGAACCGAACCCAAACCGGATATAAGCCGTAAACTAAGGTGTACTCTGAATCGGTACAAAAGTCAGTCTGGCTTGCACTAATTTAGTATACCGCTTCAATACATTGAACATATAACAACATTATAATTACAATCAATAATGTATTTATTACTATTTAACATCAATTTGTGTTATCCAATCAACAACTTAAACATAAAATTCAATCATCTATCAAGGAGGATACATGTTAATTACTAGTATACATTATATCAAGACCGTAGCTATCCATGGGGCAGGGGGTCATGCTCGTGCTAGTCCGAGTACTAATTGGTAATATATCACCAGTCTTTATATAGTGCTAGCTGACTGGAATATCAGGCTACAGTTTAAATAGGGTTACCTCATTCAGACACATTTTAGTCTCCGAGCCGTCCAGTTCGTACTTTACCAACTTTAATGCTGAACGCCAAGCAGTACCATATTTCAATGTATTTTTGTATGACGGGATCGGGACGGGTCTCGAATCCCCGACGTTCCACTCTCCATGCCGACACTCTAACAAGCAGCGCCATGGAGGCGGTCTCAGATCTAGAACAAGTTATGTGTCAGTTACGACAACACCCACCCTCCACGCCAGCTCGATGTTCTCGCCTCCCCAGATCTCCATTCCGCTATCGTATGTCCCGATCTCCCGGAAATAGTTGGCGTCGATCGCGAACGCAGGCCCGACCATCACCACGCCCCTGGAACAGCGACGGCCTGATTGACGTAGTCGATGTGCTCGGTGTCTCGCTAACCGTATCACAATGTACAGCGGCAGTACCATTAGCCCAGCCATAACTAGACTTTACCATTTCCACTTGTTTCATTAGGTACAGTAATAGCGATATTTTCTTTCGACATCGGAATGATCGATCGGAACTGCTTTCCTTTTGTTTTTATAGTCAATCCATCGTGGCGAATATACGGTATACCATCGATCAATTTGAGACGTAGTCCCTAAGAAAAACAAACATCAATCAATCAACATTAAATAACAAACAAATTAAAGCCTGAAAAATACGCACGGTAGCGGATCCGTTTCAGATTTCCCTGACAGTTGATCTGCCCGGAAATACGTCTCGAAGAAGACGAGTCTCCAGTCAAAGCCGTATCTGGTCTTATATCCGGGTTCGTAGTCGTACTGTAGGGTGTCCGCCTTGATGTAGTCCAGGTGACCCATTGCTACAGTAGACCGGTTCTTCTTTATTTCCATCAGAAGCGGCTGCAGCCTAAATGCATAACATCCGAATATTGAATCAATGCATGTAGTTTAGGACATACAGAGACAGCATCTTAACAATTTGGAGTTATTAACGACTCTGTACATAATATGTAGCATACATTACCTATATTAATCAAATAGACTAAGTAGCTGATTTTACATTTATATATAATAATATTTATCATGCAAAGAGCCAAGATCTCGAACTAATAAAGCCTACATATATTTTCAATATCCGTCAGAGTTTATCTGTTGGGCGTGGCTAACTCGTGTCTATGCTTGCATCGTCCGTACATACGTCACAGACAGCTATGCTAAATGTCATTCATTCTGCCGCAGACTTTCCGGTGAAATCTTTTCCAAAGAAAACTTAATTTCATGATAGTAGATTAAGATTGACAGAGATTTATATTACCCTCATGTCTTTAGATATCGTCCATATCCTGGTTTGGGGATAAGCACTATGTATTATCCCCAAACCAGGATACTAGTATTGACGATATCTAAAGACACTCGGGTAATATTCTCTATGTATTTAACTGGCATCTGCAATACTACTAGTACAGTATTTCCTCTCTAATTAGGTCTCATAACTTCCTTCGACTCTAAACGTTTTCGTGTCGTGGCCGATAATGTCCGCTTGCATAATTCACTACAGTAACACTTCCGGTACAAGGTTACTAACCAATCAACGTTGACTTCCATATGGCTGTCAAAGAAGGACACTACTTCTCCCTTGATGTGTTTGAAGCCCTCTAGTCTCGCCTTGATCAAACCCGCTCTCTTGGGCAGACGGATGATCTTCACGGGTTTGTCGCTCAGTCGGGTTTCTAGGTACCTGTCTAGATCTCCTTTCAATTCCACTGAAACGACGATATGCGATTTTACACTTACGTTTTAGTAGACGGGTGTATGTAAAGGACAAAGCTGTATATATATATTATAATGAGCCGAGTGTAATACAAACAATAATGAAAGAGAATAATATAGACGATATCCTCTTACACGAGTAAAATAACAGATTTATAACATAAATCGATGTTAATTTTGAAACTTTATAACCATGAAAGTAGTTCCATGTTTATTTCACTACTGTTATTGCACTCCTGTTATTGGACTCTCGGTG
>JAULBO010039674.1:0-11772 GCA_032355325.1 Clypeosectus delectus | reverse complement strand
TTTGGTATGACGCGACCGGGGATTCGAACCCACGACCTTCCGCTCTCCGGGCCGACGCTCTAACCACTACGCCACGGGGGCGGTCATGCATCTTGGTAGCGTGACGTCTACTGCAATAATGCTGCAATCTGCCGTTGTTACGTGATCCTGATACGCTGGACATACGTAGTTCACACGCTACTCATGAATACGTTAGCCATACGCAGAGTACGCTGGCCATACGGTGGTCACACGCTAGTCACACGCTGACAAAATGCAGGCCATACGCTACTCGTAGGTTAAATACGGTAAGTACATGTATACGCACAATTCTTCATTTTCAAGGGGTGTGTGTACGTGTCTCTCATACGCACGATTCCATGCTCAACTCGAGGTTTTGTTCACAAATCTCCATAACATAATTATTTGTGTATGGGCATGAAATATTACTCAAAATGTGTCCTGATCTCGGGGCTGGTAGTCGTTTTCAGCAGGTGTGCATTTCATAGATAGCACGTGAACCCTGACTGACTCGCATGTATGTCTGGCCCCGTATGTCTTACCTGTGTGCTGAAGACGTACTCCGCATAATCCATATCTTGGTCCCATCACACGTCACGAGAGGTTGTCGATTTTGCGGTATAGATTTAACTCGTACGTGTGTTTGATACTCGCCGCGTGCCCGGCGTCCAAGCTCCGCCCAGAGTCACGCAACGTTAAGTTGACAAGAGAGGAACTCGACAACTCTTTGGGCACACAAACCACAGGACATAGGATTATGCAGAACAAATTCAAGCGTGTTATTGATCCGTACAAAAATACACTTGCACCAATTTCACCTATTTACGTTAATTGGACAGATGAAAGAAATCATCCACAAGGAATTATTATTATTATTATTATTTATTATTATTATTATTTATTATTATTATTATTATTAATTATTATTATTAATTATTATTATTATCATTTAAATGCCCTTTGTACAAATAACATGGATTTCAATTTTACTTTAAGTCAACGCTGTGAAGAACCTCTCACAGCGTGTACAAAGTTGGCTACCGCAAACATTACAAAAACAACTCCGGACTTTAGAATCATTTAGAATAACCGTCTTACATGTATACTTATCGCCATTTCAGTGCATGATTAAAACCAAACTTTGTAGACCTCGCTATCTCCAGAATGATATCACCAACATGTGTTGAATTAGCCCTATACACATTAACACTGAGTGTGTTAGATGTTTTAATTAGATCCAACTAAGTAGGCTAACATTCATAAAGTTATATATTCAGTCCATTTTAGGCTGTTCCATTTCATTTAAAATAATTTGACATTTATAGCTCTGAATTAGGACGAATAATCTTCTCTGGTATCTCTACTTGGACATAAAAACCTTGCGAATGTCATCAAGTCTCGTATGATCACGGTCTGGAAACTCGCCGTCGACAAGTCAACTATAGTCAAAGCAGATAACCCCTGATTTGGAAGTCGGGTAACCGCTAAACCTGTAAATGTCGGTTTCAACCGTTCCGTGTTCTTGTTCGTTATCTCAGTTTTCATCAACACATTCGGTCGTAAAACGCGAGTAAAACCCTCAGATGATTTCGGTTACATAGTCTTGGGTTTTATGGTGCAATTTTAAGCAATTAAAGTTCGTCTTGGAAACTCTTGCTTATCAAAGAGGTTCACGGCTCTCGTTAAGTAATCTCGTGTAGTATCAAAGGCGTTGATTGGTTGGATTTTATTACCACGTCTGTGTGGCAAACCTGAAAACAATTATTTCCCGAAACGTCGCGTGTGTCTGTTATGTTGACGTTGAAGGACCAATATCACTTCTTTAATATACTAGTATACAGTGTATATTGTTTCTTAGATATTTTATTAGAAGATGTTCTTAAAATCAACTTTCTTACGATGTTTCGCGAAAATATATACTAGTAATAATATATACATGACATACTCAACAACAAAAGTATTATATAGGTGGTTCATGATTTCGTATGCGCTGCTATCGAAAATATGATGGATACGGATCCCAGTTAGTCCAATATATTCTAATAGTAAATTCAAAGTACACATTCAACTGTGACATCGTGATCCTATGCTGCGAGCAAATTCATATGGATAACATACACGTGTACTTATAGATCGTTAAATGTACTCAAACAGAATATACCGCCTCCATTGCGCAGTGGTTGGAGCGTCGGCCCGGAGAGCGGAAGGTCGTTGGTTCAAATCCGCGTCATACCAAAAGACACATTGCTGTTTCCCTGCTTGTCGCTCAGCAGTAAAGCAAGGACTGGTTGGCTCGGAGTCAGTGTAATGTGTCTGAATGGAGTATCCATGTTCTAACTGCGGAATGATATTCCAGTGAACTAGCACTATACTATAAAGACTGGCACAAGCAGTAGCTACACATACACACATGCATACATTGCATTCAATCCGTGATATGAACACGTTCTTGAAAGCGGCTTTAAACCCCAACATCAACAAACAATCTCCATTTTCTAAAGTGATTGTTATCGATAATTCGGCACATTTCCAGCTTTGTTGTTATTTACATTTATCTGATACTAGTAATCGGAAGATCCTCGAGTGATTTTTCGCTATTAATAACTTAATGGCGAAGCGACACTCGGCAAAATGTCATCATAAACGAATGTGTCGCAAGTCACTTAGGAGGAAAGTTGTCCGAGTTTATGGTTTAATATCACTTCTTTAGTTTTCACTATGCATGAAGATTGTGTTTGATTCACTTTTAATCAAATTAATTAAATGTTTGCATGGTCGTATTGGCCCGAAAATATCTCAAATACGCTATCGCTGAAACACTTTGGTGGGCGACATAAAACCTAACTTACTCAAGTGTTTTTTAAACGTTTCTTTATCATTTCGATGACAGCGATATACGAGAACAGGCGGTGCTGCTTTAATCACCTTTTCAGATAAGATCGTTCATTTCACATTCTTCAGTATGTGTTTTGGGGAATTTCATCTTAAACAACAGGAAACAGTTGTATTTTCTTCATACCTCGCTAACTGAACCAATGTCATACTGACACATTTAACGCTTGACAATGTCACAGTTTCCAAATATCAAGCGGTACATGTACATTTAACAGAAACATTAGGCTCTTTGAAGACGTGAATTTCCCATTAATGTTCGTACAAAACGTTTCGACGAGTCATGTCCGATAAGAGATGGGTATTAAATGTGACTCGTGGCATTTTTAGTTTCCTTCTCAGGCGCAAACGTTGTGACTAATGGACGCATGGTCTCTTTGGTCAAATCATTAATTGAATCTTTGAAATGCCATTAAAAATTCCACGCTGCAGAAGCAAGCCATTAGTATTAATGCCGTTATTGCTAGATATCACCTGTTTCTGACTGTTCCTAACTATAGCTATTATAGGTCACCCTTTCCCCCCTGACTGTTTCTAACTAATAGACATGTTGTTCTGACTGTGCCTAACTGGAAGTCACTTGTAGGCTGTTGTACACCGTTTCTTTCTAAGTAGTAACTTGTTTCTGTCTGTGTCTAACTAAAAACATGGCGGCCCTATTCTCGAAACTTCTTTAACTTAACAACATCTTAGTCAGAAAAGATCTCTTTAAAATTGACATAAGCAGAAAACCAGTTATGAAAATTCTCAATACTTACGAACTTCTTAATTAGGACTTAAGAAGTTTCGAGAATACTGCCCATGTTATATATTGTTCTGACTAGATATCACTTCTGTTTCTAACTATAGAAGTCACCCGTTACTGGTTATTTCCAACTATATAAAACAAATCTGTCTGATTTTGACTAGAAGTCATATATTTTTTTCGGACTCATTCTAACCAGAGATGGCGTGTCTATTTCTAACAAGACTGGAATAATTATTGGTCCCCGTCGTCCAGCCAATGCCTCCCGGAAGTCGAGACTTCTTTTACCAATGGTCAGTTTCCCCTGACCCTTGACCTGCGTATTGCCCAGATGTCCAGCCCGGTCACCTCCCGACAAATTGTAACAAGTGCATTTGGACCGGTCTGCATTAGGTGCCAATTTCACGGCTTGATCAAAGGGACCGTGATAATGTATGAATCCAAACAAACTTGTAACTGTCTGTATTCATCTCATGTGTGTGTGTTTCCATACAACATATGTGTGCCGGTGTTTCGAGCTTACATGTGTGTGTGTGCAAACCGTGCATGCACTCCGTGGCGCTTTCCTTGTGGCATTCGATAATTGCGACATTTCTCAGAGGTCTTATTGTTTCAAATGTTTAAATAATAACAAGAAAAGAACATTTAATAATAATAATAATAATAATAACAATAATGACAATAATGACAATAACAATAACAATAATAACACACACAAAATTAAAACAAATTTATTTGTTTCTTGAAAAAACGTCAGAGCAACTTGTGGAATATACTAGTATACATCTACTTATAAATATATTTTCAAAATGTGCACTGTGTCTGTCTACGTACATGTATGTCCTGTGTTTTACCTCTTTTATTGTAGTGAAGAAAGTTGTCGAAAGTTAAAGAATATAAAAGGAAAATAACAAAAACAAGAAAAAAAGGCTTAGTTCTTGTTTTAAATACTAGTAAGCGGAGAAAGAAAACATCGGTTTCATTTTGTTTGACCAATTTAGTGCTTACATAATAATAATAATTATCAGCTTTTCAAAATATTCCTCAAAGTCAACCTCACCAACCCCTCCCCGCTATGTTATCCATAAACTACCGCAAACATTAGGCCCGAATAAAAACTAAAAATTGTCCCCGATGTAAATTACATAGCGTGTAACCCCGGCCTCACTCGCAGCGTTAGCGGGGGCTGGACCATAATTATACACCTGGAGCATGTAGGTATTTCGGGGTTTTACCTTCCAATCATTGGCAACGTTGTGATTGACAGGTACCAGACCTGAAACGACACGAGGACACATTACATGTCTGTGATTAATACCCGCAATGCTCATTAGGTCTAAGAGAGGACAGGATTGCTTGATATACGACGGCGAGACCGCCCTCTTCAGCGCCCTAATTAATTTTATTTTACCATGCGAGTATCACCACACGTTAGGCGCAAGCTTGGCAAGCCTCCAACCTCAAACAGACGGACACTCTCAAGAAGCGTTAACAAAAGAATGGCGGCAGGGGAGGGGTAATTTTCTTCTTTAGTCATTTTCTTTTTTAATGTAAAGGAAATTACTCTGGGCTGGTGTATATGCGAGCGCGAGTGTTCAAATTTCGCGAACAATTCGAGGATGGTTTGCGGGAAATCTGAGGGCGTACTCGCCGTTTGAGATAACAATCTCGTGTTATCAATCACGATATGGTGTCCGTTTACCATCTCGACGCACTCTCGCAATGGTATAGATAAATTAATACAGAAAAATACGGCCATTATAGGACATTAAATAACGTAAGGGTTCACACATCACCTTTAATACTATAGTATACTGTATTTCAGAGATAACTTCCGATAAGAATTTGATTTAAAGGAACGTTGTCTGGGTTATTCTAAGAGACATAACAAATCGGCGGAAATTTGGGATTGTATTTTTGGTCAATGAGCGAAATAATTGGGCCATTACCTGTTCGTGGTACTCAGATCGTAATCATTTAATTGATGATCCCTCCTTATGCCAGCAACACAGCTGTTTTGAGGCCAATTGAGTCACGTATCTTTTGGTGTGTGGGGAATATAAAAACGGTTTCATCAGTCTGATTAACGTTGGGAACTTGTTTCCCAGAATAATATAATGAACCGTTTATGTGAAAAGTCCATAATACCTGTAATAATATCATTGTTAATTTGTTTTGTGTGTGTGTGTGTGTGTATGTGTACGTGCGTGTGTGTATGTGTGCGTATGTGTTTTGAGTAATAACGCATACTTCATGTCACAACCAAAGAGAAACGATTCGGGTCATATAGATGTGTTTGTTATTACAAAGAAACAGATCAAAGATCAGGAGTATATTTCACGATGTGTGGACCATCTTTAAAAATCGGCGTGTGTTGTGTAAACCCCTATTTTAACGTGTTTTGACAAGCTTGTTGCAGAGATTTTTGGATAGCAGACATAGTTATACCACTGACATAGTGTCATGTTAGAGCAACACACAGTATGCTTATCAGTGCATACAGAAGAGTACTCGTCATGGGCTCATGGCACTCCTCCAGTCTGTATACAGTCTGACTTACTGGCCGGAATTTCAAGACGGAAAACAAAGCTGTCCGTCTAACTAGCTCTTCTTTTTTTATAGATGCATATTCTTTTTATCTCGTGAGCACTTCATGTAGAAATTTAGAATACGATGTGTTTAAATGTGTACGATCGTGTGGATCCGCGCCATCCTGTATAAAACGGTGTACAACAATCCTGTACAAAACTGTACAGCCATCCTGTACACGGCGCGGCACCATCCTGTACAAAACAGCGTGACCCCCATAAAATAATATAAAACGGTGTACAACAATCCTGTACAAGCGTGACACCATCCTGTACAAAATGTGTGACCCCATGGCCCATACTGTACAAAACGGTGTACACCTATCCTGTATACGGCATGGCACTATTCTATACAAAACAGGATGACCCCATAGTGTATAGCACGGCGTATCACCATCCTGTACAGAAGAGCGTGACACCATCCTGTACTTTACTTTATTTACCGGGCCGCCTCCGTGGCCCAGTGGTTGGAGCGTCGGCCCGGAGAGCGGAAGGTCGTGGGTTAAAATCCTCGGCCGCGTCATACCAAAAGACTTTAAAATATGGTACTTGCTGTTTCCCTGCTTGGCGCTCAGCATTAAAGGGGTAAAGCAAGGATTGGTCGGCTCAGAGTCAGTATAATGTGTCTGAGTGGAGTATCCATGTTCTAACTGCGGAATGATATTCCAGTGGACGAGCACTATAAAGAATGGTGACATACCAGACTGGCACAAGCAGTCATATACACATATACACACATGCATACACTTCATACAAGCCGTGATTTATCGATAACACATCATTTTTAAAACGAAGAATGAAGATACTATTATTCTGGGTCTTGCTGAAAACTTTGATCCAACTTAAGTCTCCCATGAGTAAGCGTCACGGTCCAGTGACCTAGCGTTCACCCGAGTGAAGGTCACGTGTACACCTGCACTGGTCACGTCAAGCCATCACGGAAATTATGATTTATGAGCTATTGTGTCCCAACTCTTACCCGTTCTTGTTATGTCTGATGTATATCTCAAACATACGTTTCACTGACACGCTGAGAGTTGCTTCCCTTGGTTGAAGGCATCGAATGGCGTTAATAACGCAGCCATCAGTCACTGGGGATAATGTCATTGAACGTTAAGACGGATGGTGGTTTCAAATTCCATAATACTAGGCTCGGTTTGGTTTTCTCAGGCCTGTAAACCCGGGGTTTAATTCAACAGCCACAGACTGTTACCGAGGATAGACAACGAAGAACATTCAGGTTTCCTACAGTATAGGTTTCCCGTCACGTGACCAAATGTCCATTCTCGTCTTAGTTATCGAATATGATAACTAATATGTAAGTTTTGCAAGCTACAGTTGGTTATATCTCTTAGATAGTTAACTCACTGTATCACATATCAAATACGATATAGCGACCACATAATATATACTTGTCTTACTATGAAGTATCTCTCCTTTCTATTTCGATACTTAATCACAATAAAAGTTGACATCTATGTATATCTGTAGCGGTGAGTGTTGCAGTAAACCTGCGAGCTCTGACTTGCACTGACGAGCCGAGGATGATAACAGCACTGCCACAGTACAGACAGCGCATCCGATGTAACGCGGTGCCATGGCAGGTCCAGAGCCAATGAATTGTCTCATAAGTGTATAAGTGTACATCAATTGCGTACCACTCATCGCGCGGACACCTGTTGCGAGAGATCAATGTTTCGTATGCGATCACGCTTCATCGATCTCTGTTTACCTTGACGATTGCAATAAACGAGGCTTATAATTGGTCGCTTCCTTTGATTGACAGTTCAGTGGGCTGAAAGGTCTATGCCGTTTATTGCAATACTCAATAATACCAATTGTGTACTACGTGTAAAGAAATGATCAGTTATATTATGTGCTCTGTTAGTTCGTACATTAAATCCAACTGAAATAGTTTAGGTATGCAGCTTTATTCGTAACCCGTACTGAAGTAATATAGAGATTATTTCAATATTCCTAAAATTATCAGCGATCCATGAAAATAATATAATAGCGTGTTTTTAGAGATGCATTCAGTACTATCGAGTTTTGTATTTTTGTATTGTGAATAATTATGATTTATTTAGCAAATAACCCATTAACGCATTCAAATACAGATATAGATCGAATTCCCGCTATGGTATCTTTGATAATTGCTCTCCCCGTAGAAATAACGAATGTCTACCGGTAATGGAGTACTTATGACATCAATAATTAGGCATAAATGTTACTAAATTTAGCAAGAGACACCATATGACGCGAATTTACTTACCCAGGTAGGTGTCTGGATGTCAATATTTGCGTCAGAAGATCATAGTATGCGCTATATAATAAAGATCAGTAAAAATTAAGCTGCATTCGTTGATGTTAATATCATCGTTTTAGAATAATGTCATACTGCAGGCGCAGTTAAGTGAACAAATATTACAGCAGCTATATAGCAGAACCTTATTAGATCTGGCCCCGAGTTCTTAGATTTTACTCAGCTGAGATTTCTCCCATTGACGCAGTGCTGTAATTCGGGCCTAGCTATCGTAGTTTACATAGAAAGACAGAGAAAGACAGAAAAAGACACAGAGAGAGAGAAGAGAGAGAGAGAGAGTAGTATAATTTACTGCAAATAAATTGATGTGACATACAGTATGACATGGGTCGTCGACTGCCCGGGACTCTTTTCGGAAAGCTGATCCGCGTGACGAAAATGTACATGTACATTTGACAGACTGTCATGACACCTTCTAGCTGTGCACGCGCGCCGTGACAATTAAGGCTGGCATTGATTTGCCGGACACAACTCGTCGGGTTTCTAGTATACGAGAACACAATGCTGGCTGGTCCCGATTACAATGTTTGTAAATGATTCCCATAACACTTTTACTGCGTTACACTCATTCTAGTAAAGGGTGCATTTCGTCTAATGATTTTCCAATGACCACACCACACGTGCGTCACAAGCCAGGGTGTTGTGCTTTTAAAGGCATACTATCACGGCTTTGTTTACATATGTCATGGTCAAACGTATTCTTACCTGAAAGTAGGTACAATTGATGTGTCTACACAAGTATATGGGGTAACCAGCTACATTGTCCACATATCCCACTGGTTTTTAATATATATTCATATTTTTTTTTAATGAATTATCTTGCCTTTGGAACATCCTGAATCGGTATACTGACGGTTTCAATGATTAGAGTTATCCCCCTTAGAACATTAGACGATAGAAAATTGATATGTTATACGTAATTACGATTATTCGGGCTTTATCGGAAATTAACTGCAATGGAATCTTACCTTAATTCCTACAGCCGTGAAACAATATTTGGAGATACAAACGTGATTATATATGTATGCTATGTGCATTGTTAACTTCAATTCGCTCCAAAACGACAACTTAATCTGTGATAGTATGCCTTTAAATTGGGACGCGGGGCTTACTGTACTAGATACGTGTAGCATCTGCTGTAGTACCAGTTAATACCACACGGCAGTCGAGCGCAGAGAGGTGTATGTCCTGGTCAGAGACTGGTATGATTGGAATGAAGACCAAGGGCCAATGGAAGTTAGTCATATGCCATAGACGCGTATAGAATTTATTTTGCATATTGCCCTTGTATCGCAAAGCAAACACCTATAGCGTATAGTATATATACATGTACATGTACCTATATGCACCGGTTGGCGTACAACACAAACACACATATTCTGCGTGTTGCTCTCGTTTTCGAGGTCCGCTTCAAAAATAACTTCCTCTCCTATGAGACTATTTGGATAATTATTCTGGAAATGTTTTGACAGACATTTTGGAAACACGTCTATGTGGAGATATACATGTATATTATTTCGTACTCGTGTCATTCGATCGTTGCTTGGGGACGTATTGTTTTACAAGCTCCTGTAGATTATTTATAGAGTTTCAATTCCAAGTATAGGTATACTCTTTTAAATATGCTAAAAGATATTCACGATTTATTGTGTGGTTATTTGTGTGTGCCCGAGTATAGCGAGTGTATTTGTGTGTGTGTGCGCGGGGGTATAGGTATATAGGACTATGTATTTGCGTGTATGTATATACATGTACATGTGTTGCATGTATGACAGTATGTGTGTGTGTATAATTATGTGTTTATGGGTGTGTGTTGGTGTTGTTTGGGGTTTTATCTATAGGGAGTGTAAGTATCGTCTGGACATCATTTCCGTTAACAGGCTTCCGGTGACACCTACATGTAATCGAAGCTATAACATTAGATAATTGCTTTTGAAAGTTACCGGTAATGTATGTTTAATGAATATCGATAAGGCATGGTTTGAAAATGGAACTGTAGCTTTGAAAGAAAAATTCCAAAGAACCACGAAAATATATGTAGACCACATTTCGTGTAGATTAAAGCGTGGTTGCTAATGATGCTTGCAATGGTTTCTATGAATGGAGTCTGCACCATGACGTGTGTTCGTTAATGCGTAGCGCATTAAAGTAATTGGCCAGTTTATGTCACCGGATTTTGAATGAATCTCGGACTATCTCGTGACTACTTAGTACTTACACTCCCTATTAATTTGAATGTGCTTCGACATCATGTACTAGCATACATCAGAAAGACAATTTGGTGTAATACGAGTATTTACAAGCACAAGAAAGTTTTGCAAACGTAATATAATTGCTGTCATTCCGTGCCTATATGGGTAAATTTACCAATGTGTTGTTAATGTAATTCTCTCATCAAGGAGAAGCCCCACAACATGATTACTAACCCGAGTAATTAATTGCCCTCTCAAACACCTCATCAAGTTCCATGTTACGTTGCATAACGGTACAAAGGCCAACGGGACGAGCACGCCGAGGAAATAGCAAATGCACATTGATGGATATCCGCGGCATGCAGTGCTCGTGCTGCGAATTTCACGCATGAGCGGCACGTGTTGTGCAAGAACTCACTTGCACGTGCTTTGCGTGTTTCTGGTCAGTTAGGTCCGTGCATATCGTTAGCCAGTCACGTGACTGGTGATTGAGAGACATGTTTTCTCAAGACAATCTCCCCAGGAATGCAGGTTTCTCGATGGCGCCCGGGAGATGTCTTTGTTGTATGTTTCCTCTCGTTCTGAAATGTCTCCCCGCCTTGTGAAATATACACTGAAATGTACATCTTTGCTTATAAACCCGTTCTTTGATGTTTATGACGGACACAAATCACGGTCTGTTGATGGGAGATACAGGGGAAATGTTATGTGTGGCCATAAACACTATTGAGAAGTCCATCGGCATAGAACACGTTTAGCACCGGTTTTACAACAGTTCTGTTGCTGCATTCTATAGTATGTATACACAGAATACTAACCTGCCCGTATCGAACGGCAAGAACAATATTCTATATATTTTAGAACATAATGTCAAAACGTTAATCATGGCTTCACATTTTCTATTAAAGGGGCATTATCATATTTGCATAGGAAAAATGGTCACTATCGGGGTTATTACCATCCTCTGCCCACAGGGTGATCCGCTTGAAATGCTATTTACGCTGTCTACACCCTGTGTGAGTTAGAATCAAA
>JAULBO010039563.1:0-11777 GCA_032355325.1 Clypeosectus delectus | reverse complement strand
CTGAGCTCGCGGGAGTGCGGGAGAATGAGTCCAAATGCGTGAGACTCCCGCGAATTGCGTGAGACTTGGCAGGTCTGTGTAGCTGAAGGCTCGGATAACACAATGCTTAAACCCAAATGCAGGCTATTGTTGACAAGCAGCCATATGCACATACACCCATGCATACACTATATACAAGCTGTGAATGAGCACGTTCTTGAAAGCGGCATCAAACCCCAATTAACAACAACCGTTTCCACGACGCGTACTCACGTGTTCGTCCAAGCAATCCACGACAAGTCTCCGTGCTGCCACGTCTTGAGGACGCGGGGGTCGTGGCGTTCCATGTAGAGCTTTGACGCCATGCCGTACATGACGACGTCGGTCTTGGTACTCTCGTCATCGTCCGGCACTAGGACGTACTCCATGTGGTAATAATTCTGAGCCCGGGGCGCCTCGAAAATGCTCTTCTTCTTCTTCAGCATGTCCTTGATGTTCGGCTGACAATCGTCCTCCACTGAAATCGGCAGCGTCGTAATTTCACAACCGTGTATTTGTCATCAGAAGTTATTAGAAGTAAATATTCAAAGTTTTAAATTATTGAATGAAATGGGGAGGGGAGGTATTATTTAGATCCTTTTTTTTCTATTAGTATAAAAATATTAGAAATGAATAACAGAAATAGCATTTTAATACAGTAGGAAAAGTTAAGATATTAAATTAAATGTGTTCGGTATTTATTTTATTAGGAAGAGGTCTGCTAATGTTCAGGAAGAATAAAATAATTTTGAATGATGACATGAAGTGAAAATAATGTTTCAAACTTTAAATTAAAATACTAGCACATGGCATTTTTTTGGTATTTATATTAAATTTGCTTGGTCATGAATTCCATGAAAATTAAACAACTTGAAAATTTCCGGTTATGCAACAATAAATAACTCGAACAATTTTCAATGACATTAACCAGTCAGAAAGCCAAGTACAAATTTCTTCGAATTGGGTATCTTGTCCTTGATAGCAAGTAGAGATGTAGATGAACAGTCATATCAAATCTGTGACATTTAGCCAGAGACTGAGATTCCAAAAGCTGATAAAAAACGGAAATGGAAAAAGAGTTTGCAGAGCATTAAATGCCAGAAAGTGGTCAATTATTCATAATTTCAATCTGGAATGTCACGCAGAGAGTCTCAGAGATCAGCTTCGACTAAGTGGATAGGACAATGACACTTCAGGCCAATTCATAAAATAAAAAAATATAGATATCACAATAAATGATGGTTATAAAATATGTGTGTATAAATTGAGTCTTTATGAGGTTTTAAAGTTGTATGTATAGTATTTTATTTTAAACCAAAAATAAAAAAATAAAAGATAAATTTGTGTGTCTACTACGGGGTACATGTAGTATATTAACAATTGTACCTATGTTCTCTTAACCTTCACCCTGCTGTAGGCAACCCTAGAAGTATACAACAGTGATGAATCCAGCAAGGGGAGGGTTAACTACATCTACCTTTAACCTTTTCCCTGCTGGAGGCAACTAAAGATGCCCTATCGAGAGCAGTGATTGTGACAGGACACACCAGACAAAAGGTTCACACGTCTAGCTTCTAGCTATAGATCTATACAGTTTTAATGTGAACAAGATTCTATTCTCATTTCACGATAAACACACAGAAAAATTGTAGAATTAGTTTTTCTATTCTAGATAATAGCTTAAAGTACTTCTACAAATTGAATTCATGAATTTCATGAATAAATACCAAGCAGCAGCTGTGCGATTGTGATGGAATTAGAGAGTTGTGATGTCATAATAGCGGCACAGACTGATCTGCATGTTTATCACACCACGTAATAGAATATTTACATGTATAGTACACTGGTCGAGGAAGATCGGATAGAGAGATTACTAGTAATAGTATATTTCATGGTAAGTACAGGTATGTATAGATTTCAAGTGCGGCCGAAATTCTTCTTTTAAAATGTCAGGGTGACTGACAAGGCAGTTACAATATAAACCATTATGCATTTTTTTTTCCATTTATTAATTACATGTATAATTTAAAAAAATAACAATAAATTAACAGTCATTTATTGTTTTTTCGTAAATCAATTAATTCATCTATAATTGTTCATAATAGAAACAAAACTTTTAGGATAATATCAAACTTCAAAGCTGGTCTCAATTTGTAATACATATACAAAAATAATTAACAAAACCCATGTGTCTAAAAATGTACATAATAATTATGTGAATAATTTTAATCATTTGAATGTGTATTTAGAAATGATATCTATGCAATTAAGTGAGTCAGTGAATTATTGCTTAAAGTAATTAAAGTAATAAACAATAAATGGCATGTCGATAGAAAAATATTAAAAAAATTATTCATAAATTTTTAATCTCAATAAATCATACGTACAATAATCTATAAGTTACATCAGAAACAACTCCAGGTAAAATGATCAACCTCAAACTGCGGCTGGAAATCTTATCGGTGTCGAGTATCAGTTTGTGTACTTAAGGGAATTCCATACAATAATTGACACCAGCGTGAAGACATCACTAGCGATTGAAAATAGCCAACATTTCGCAGACAATCATGCAAATAACTCCCACAGCTTAACCCAGGAGAATGGACGGATGCTGGCAACAACAGCCCAGTCACGAAGAACTACGACATGCGAGCATTGCGTGTGGTCGGACGGACGGACGGACGAACGGATGTTCGCCGACTGATGGAAAGAGTGCGAGTATGCACAAGGCAGAATACGTATACAGAACGTGTATACAGAATGTGTGTATATAATGCGTATGCAGAATGCGTAATTATATACAGAATGTGCTTTGTGCGCAGCCTTCGCAAGCTAAGTGTGCGCAGATTACCGTCAGATTGTGCTGTACGTTGTCGACTGGTACGTCCACCTTTCTCGCTAACTGTGAGGTGTACCGTAGATTGGTTGTAATGAACAACAAAGCCAACCAACAAGTTTGAATACAAGACATTGTAAAAAAAAAATGGAGTAATTTCATAAATTCAGGTACTAATTATAATATTATCCAGTTACATGTATGAATAAAAGTTGATAAACATTAACAACATCCAGTTTTAGGTAGAAATTCAGACCAAAAGATATGGTTTTGGACAGCTGAATATCAGCAAAGGAAGTCGGCAAATGATTTGTGGTAAATTAATGGTAAAATATACAATAATTATATCAAGGAAACAAGATATGTAAATAATAATATAGCCGATAGCCATTTTTTAATGGATTGAAAGGACTTAAATTGAATCTTCATGTATTCATGAGGAAAACCAATTAATTGATGGTTTTACATGTACAATGAACAGTATCTATTTCCTCCAAATTTATCTGCTAATATTGATTGATTCAGTTCATTTGATTTTGTTTGACCAAAGTCAATTTTAACTGCTAGTATATAATAATATATTATATGCCGATTATCCAGCCTTCAAAAGACTATAAGTAGTCCTCATAAACTAACCTGTAGGAACTGCCATGGCGATGTTGACGGTGAAAGTGACCGTGTGAACATTCGGTCCCGACACAATCTTCCGCCTTCTCCGTTTGGCCTCGAACAGCGCCTCACCACTGCAGCTGCTTTTGGGACGGTCAACATCGGTGGATGAACCGGTGCCAAACTCCTCGGTGGACTGGTTGGGGTAGAGTGTGGCGTTACTGGATGCCATGGTGATGTTGCTGTTGCATCCCACGGCAATGGCGAGCGTGTCTGAGCTGCTCTTGGCCGTAACTGGAGCGACCTCTTTCGTCGACGTGACTGCGTCGTCGGGCCCCATGCTGACCTCCGACTTGGATCTCTCCATTCTGTCGCGTTACCCTCTGTCGCTGCTTGGTGGATGTGTCTTCATGCTTTGTGGGAATAAACATGTTATTAATATATGACGTCAAGCAAAATGTTAAGTCATTAAAGGCCATGGATAATTAATTGATGTTTTTTTTTGTATTATTGTAGAAGTACACTGTAGTTTGTATGTGTCAAATTAATAATTTACACACTACAACGCGTCTTCAAGAAAAAGATTCCCAGTGAAATAGCGCACGTATTGGGTCATGTTAGCTTTAATCGGTAACAAGGTATATACATGTATGCAGGAGTGACGCCACACCACAATTAAGCGGCCCACTGTGACATCATTGGAATTTTATATGTCGTCACAACACAACACAGTGCCACCAATAAACAAACAATGATGAAGCTTATCTTATGGTTATGCCTGTTGTGACATCACAAGATTTATTGATAGACCAGGGCCTGATTTCTCCAAACACAATTGAGTTTGACATTTTGCTCAGCTGAGATCTCTCCCATTGACTCAGTGTTGTAACTTGAGTAAAAACTCAAAACCAACTGAGATTTTCCTAAAGTTACAGCACTGTGTCAATGGGAGAAATCTCAGCAGAGCAAAAACTTACTCAAGTTTGAATGTAAAAATCGGGGCGGCCTGTTTTCGTGCACTGGCTGTTACATACTTTATGAGATCACTGCGTCGCCCCTAAGAAAAACAATCGCGGAGATTGTTTAACAATATTATGAAATGCTAACATTAGAAGGGAATGAAAACTATATTGAAAATTCGAATGTCAGTGGACTTTAAAATACAGTTTTATTTCATAGGCAATATATTATACATGAACGAAGAACTACATTTTAGAACTCTCTTTATATCAGGACCTACATTTGTAGTATGTACTACATGTATAAGAACACCGCTACCAAATTCAGACTAAAGAATGTAATTTTCCTGACACAAGGATAATAGAAACATAGTGTCTGTCTACGAGAAGATTTCCCTCAAAGTCAACATGTCAGCAGTATTATTGATTCATTAATTATTAAATCTGCACTTCCTTATAATTTAGTCAATGTCAGTTTTAAAGGCCACGGATAATTGATTAATTGTATAAGTAGCAAGCAATGACAGTGTAAAACGTGGTATACCTGTTGTGACATCACATACGTCAAGTGAGCACTGTGAGTCAGTGTGACACTGTGCCTGTGGTCGCCGTTAAGAAAAATAATAAGGGATATTGTTTTACAATATAAAATGCTAACATTAGAAGGGAATGAAAATAATATTGAAAATTCTAATGTCTGTGGACTTTAAAGGCATACTAGCACAGCTTTCTAATAAATTCTATACATATTTAATGGTGTAACGTATTTTTACCTGAAAGTATATACATGTGTCTACACAAGTATAAGGATAACCAGCTACATTTTCCAGTGAATTTCCACATATCCCACTGGTTTTTAATATTTTCATATTTTAAATGATTATATAGCTATAAGCTCTAATTATCTTGTCTTTGGAACATCGTGAAACGCTATTCTGACAGTGTTCGATGATTAGAGTTATCCCCCGTAGAATATTAGAATATAGAACTCTGAACATTGAATATTACAAGTTCTGATTATTCGGGCTTTATCGGATACTAGTATGTCATGAACTGCAATGGAATATTACATATCCTACAACCCTGAAACGATATTTGGAGGCACAAAAGTGATTATATGTGTATGCTAGCACATATCATGTATATATATATACATGTACATGTGCATGTACTAGTAATTTGCATTTTAAACTCCAATTTGCTCCATTATGATAACCTAATCTGTGATAATATGCCTTTAAAATCCTAAATAAAAACTAGATAAAAAAATTAATATTTTGTTTTGTTTTATAGTTCCAATATTTGTTTCTACAGTTTTAAATACATCCATTAGCTTGTCCATCTATTTAATTCCCAATGCTGAGTTGAATCGATTCTATTTTACACGGATGGATATTCTGTCACCTTTGCTCTCTCCTGTGTCAAAGAATGTCGGTGAAAATAATGTTTTCTAAATATTGCTAAGTGAGATTAAAAATGCATACAGTTGTTTAAAAATACTCTTGAAATAACAAGTAGGCCTACATCTTGATCATGGCATTCTTGAAAATAGATGTGAGATATTGATCAGGAGAAAAATATATAACAATATCAAACTAGTTGCTGGGACAAAACATTATAAATAGAATATTAACTGAACATATAACGACACCCTCCACCCATTTAATATATTTAGTAACCTCATTAGATTTCTTGAGAAATTATTTGTGAAATTCAAGTTCAACTTCCATTCGGTTTTTTTCCTCTCCATACGCTCAACATTTATTAGTTCTTAAGCAAAAACTAAATTGTATGTTGTCATACGTGATTGGTATAAGCAATAGCCAAGGCATGGTTTACCACTTACAAACTGATCGCGTGACACGCACCATGCGATGTCCGTAAATACTTACAATCACTTTTTAGATTGACTTCTCTCATGGGACACCAAACTTCCATGACTACCTTGCACTGTTTCCTTAAAATTGAAACCGCGAGCGTCACCATAAAGTTCTGAAAACACGCTGGATTTACAATAATAAAGCAAGTTCAATCTTCTTTACTAACAACGTATATACATGAATTGATCAATGTGGTACGACTGTAAAGGAGTGAGTTGCACTTGTTAAAAATACTAGATAGTTCCGAAACGATTCATGGAGAGCGCAGCGATACCGCGGAAGTGGCAAGTCCCGTTGCTACAACACTCGCAAGTAGTGCTAAGACTTGGCTTATGATGTTTCGAGTTCTCTACGTTCGATACGCGTCAAAAATCAATAAATGCAGAAGATGAAAAACCTGTTTTGGATCCTGGCAATTTTCTCGCCGTACTAATGAAAGAAATAAACGACTGAGACTGAATCGATGAATGAATAGCCAGAGAATCTCACCCGGGTATAGACATTTTTTATAATTGTAAACCTGTTTGAAGATACGCATTGACTTTTATGTTGTATTGACAGCAGTGAATGTTTTATTAAATAGATATTAAGATTGGAATTAGCGAAACATATAGGACTACGCGTGCCATTGCGTGATCCATAACACTATTATAGTAGGTTATTATTGTCGGCGTCTCGATTGGCGTAGGCCTACATGAATTGTTAACAACAATCCACGCTCTTGCACGTTGAGCCGTCATGAACACCACAGTGTTGTAGAAACATTTAACAATCAATTATCAAATAATTAATGTGTAAACATTGGTCATCCCAGTGGGTGAAATATATATCTTCTCGCATTGTTTGTGGTTGGTGTTGTTATTCAAACCATTGTACATACAGTGCATGATTAATAATTATTCACACCCAGTTATATTTCATTTTTTTAATTTTATTTTAATTTTTATTTTTTAGAATTTTTATTAGGTACAACTCATACAATTCGCATACATGAATAGAAGTACATCATACACAAGTAAACATAGTACAGTTTGGAGGTATTTTTCTAAACATATCTGGGAGTAGATATCATTATTAATGATCTCATAGTGTCTGCATGGTCGAGTGAGGGCGGGTTTAATGAAGCCACACACGTACAGTGTGCAGCCATTCATTGTAATCAAAGTACGTACTCAGTATAGGCCTACTACATGTATACCTATATACCTACTATAACCTAATAGAGCCTGCATGGTCAATGAATGGTACCGTACGATGCTCACAACTAATTATACGGCCTACCTACATATTATGTAATATTAATTTATGTATTACCTGTATTATTTTTAATATCATTTTTCAATCCCAATATAAATGCATAAAGTAGGCTAAATATGCAATAAAGTAAAATGATAAAACCACAAAGCACAGGTCGAGTGTATTTCACGCAAAATCGAATGGTCAGGTAGATAATTGGTCAGTCTAAATGAACTCTTATGTAAACCAATATTAACATACGAACACAGCAACAGTTATTTGCATCTAAACATAGCAAATCAATGATGGCCCGTTCCAGCAAGTTAGCCAAGCAGAGGTATAGCGGCAAAAATCGATTTTCTTCCAGCATAATAAATTATTAGTATAAATAATATTGTTGAATTCTGAATTGTATGCGCCGATTTATTAATCTTCATATACGATTATTAACGGAGGTCATTATATATACACACATAGCTATCATGTACAGAAGCACAGGTTTATAATTTAGTAGTAATTTATCAGTTTGGATTAATTTCGCACTGTTCCGAGGGTTTCTATATTACGTGCGCAATCCTCAGATATTACCCAGTCATTATACGTGCTCTTTTATTTTTTGGATATACTGTATACTAACTTGTAACTACTAGTGTGTGTGTGTGTGTGTGTGTGTGTGTGAGAGAGAGAGAGAGAGAGAGAGATAGAGAAAGAATGAGAGGGAGTGTGTGTGTGTGTGTGTGTGTGTTTGCGCGCGCGTGCGTGTGTGTGTGTGTGAGAGAGAGATAGAGAGAGAGAGAGAGAGCGAGAGAGAAATGTAAAAGTGTGCGGAACGTATAGATGAACGAGCAGTATAACTAGTTTATGTCATATTTATATTGAATAAGGAGAATCCACGGGGGGGGGTGTTAATATACAAGGCGGATACGTACGGGCCGATTTGCGCCATAAAGTGCATGGTAGGGGTATACATGTAGGACAGGGCAGAGCGGTGCGGGGGTATGTGCAAGACATAACGACGTATATAAATCATAATACTAGAACTCAGTATTCACTTTAAATAGAATACTAGTCTCAAAATGAAGCTTGAGTAGTCAAAAAATTATATTATGTGATTCCTCAATACCAACATTACACGAGTTGTGTCATTTTCTATACTGTGGCAGTATTATGTTTCTTGGTACCAATTTGAATTTGTTTGTACAAACGAGTTGGGCTGCGTATAAGCATTATCGTTTTTATCCAATCCATTGACCCTTTTTCTTTCTCTGTTTGTCAATAAAATGTGTTAAAGCTATAATAAAGACAACAGAAACACTTGTGTACATGTACATATAATTTTTATTAACAGTCAATTTGCACTATAGCACTGGGGCTTGGTTTTTTTGTACAATTCATAACAAAAGTGTCATTGCACGTTACATCACACGTACTGCCTGTCTGTCCTTCAGTATATTTCTAGAAGCCGCATATCGTTCGTTATAACTTTAGCCATAATTTTATCAACATAATCATTCATGCGAACATTTTCTTCCTTCTCTTTTCTCAGGTTCCGGATGATGTCCCCGATGGTGGCGCTTTCTCTTGGAGCTGCGTTCCGCTGGACCGTGGAATTGTTGGTTCCGCTCTTTGCTGACCCTGTACCGGCGGTGACGGTATTTTTTTCTTCGTTGGTGCCGACGGTGTTGCGAACTCCACCACAGGGACTTTGAAAGACAGTTTGGCTCCTCCCGGAATAGAGAGACATTGCTTTGAATGAACTCCATCTCGATGTCCCATTGGTGTTTCTGATTATCACTGGTGCCATCCTGTTAAAGATTTGCGTGTGATGGTCCTTGACTTGTTGACGTAGCTGTTGGTTTTGGTCCCTCAATTTCTCGAGTTCTTCAAAGTTCGTATTCACTTCGGAGATTCCCGATACAGCAGACATGTCGTACTCGCCAAAGGAGCTAGATGTACCAATATCAGGACGAATAGGCGACATGGCACTGATATCGTATTGGCCAGTTTCGTTTTCAGCGCTGTTTGACAACCCGGAGCGGATTGAAGACGCGCTACTGGTGAAGTCCAATCCTTCGCCTTGATATCCCGTTGTGTTGTAAAGCTCAGAGGTGACAACAGAGGATGAGTTGCCATCAAGTCGACTGTAACCCGATCCCTTTGAGCTCTCAGAGTTCACAGAAGATACTCCTGTATCGAAACCGAGGTTACTTCCGGTTGCAGAAACAGGGGACGATGACATGGGAATGATTCTATGTTCGTGTTTCCTCGCCGGATGTCGTTTCTCACGCTCCCCGCAGACAGTTCTAAGAATGCCCAAAATGAACTTGAGAATAATCTTCAGCAAAAGTCGTACACAAACCCAGAACCCCATTGCAAAATCACCAATAGTATACCGGTAATAAACTATAATACGAACGTTTAGTAGATTCGATATGCTGTACTGTATTTGACTGTGTAGGCTATAATTGAAGAATAATATTATGTGAAGACAGTCTTTATTTATATACTAGTATACTCTAAGAACATTCTTTTAAAATTACTTACTCTAACTCAAGTGTCATGTCAAAATATACCAACATATTAATACTATCTTCAGTAACTTGACACACCTCATAAAAATGTTATGCGTTGGTTCTAGTGACATTTTGTTGGACAAACATATCATTAGGATTTTAACGAATTTTGGAAATATGTCACTCCATCTAATTATTGTTTTAGGCGAAGACATTTCGTCTCATTTCGTCTCGAATTGAGCATTGAGTACTCTTTATTAATGTGACACGCTCACTTCGCGAGTTAACGATCCCGCTTATCCCGCCGATTAAAGAGATACCCGGCTAAATCACACATCACAAGCCATCAATTGTTTGCCGGTTTTGTCAATCTCGATCAGGCTCGTACACGGGATAATCTAATCGTTTTAACGCGCCGTCCGTAATTAAAACAAGACCACCGCGTTAATCTCCCGAACAAACAGTATCTGAAGAGTTAAGGGATTAACGAGTCCCGCAACTATGTGATTACATTTAACTGTCATGTCGCGCAATGACGGAATGTTTTGACGGTGAAGATTGGTGGCAATCTTTGAGACAACTCTACGCGGTGTCATCTCGCGGGGTGTGATTGACAGAGGTACCCCATCCTATATATACACCCCGAGTGCATCTTCCTATCATAAACTCTAATGTTGGAACTTCGGTCCGAGAGCTGATAAATTGAAAGAAAAGGTAAGAAGTTCTATTATGATTCTTTAGATGTTTTGGATACCAGAATGATTGAAAAGACGTGGACCCCACGGTTTCCGACCATCGACGATCAGATTCCCCCGGTATCCGATCGTTTCTGAAGTGTAACCAAACATTTTACTATCTAAATGGTATCTATCCGATGATATTTATAATAATTGAACAATTCAATATAACATTTATACATTAATGGAATGATGAACAATTGGCACATGGTAGTAAATAGTAGTATGCAAGTTTGACAGCATTACTTTCTTAATACTAGTAATTCTAGATAGTTTTCATGGTAAACTTTGTTTTAAACTAAAATAGTAGCTATTTTAATCAAGATTTTATAAAAAAACATATCAGCGTGGTTGTCATGCACTACTAGTATTGCATTATCGTTGACATTCTGATATTGTCCTGTCATAATTTCAGTTAAAAGTTGGATTTCTGTATAGGAATAGGCGAGATGGTATAACTTTCGTTTCGAGATGATTTGATTAAAGTGCGTATATAACGGTTTCCAATCTGTAATAAATATTTGTAATACTAGTATATTAATGACATTTCAAAAGTCAAATTTACAATAGAACATTTTGTAATAATAATATATCTTTCGAAATAATCTATTACCCGGGGTACTAATGCATACATATTTAGTAACAGATAGCAAGTATCGAATGTCACTATCTGTGGTATACGAGACAAGTTATAAATCAACACATATATTCAAGATACTGGATGGACATTAAATGTTTCACTTTAAAGTGTTCATAACTTAAGTACACAAACCGCGACAATGCCTTCAAATTCGACACTTTCTTACGGCACACAGTGTTTTTAAAGGGGCAAGATCATACTTGCACGTATTCTTTTTTTTTATTTTTTTTTTTATATATAATATTAGAAGTTGGTAAACAAATATTTAAAAAATAAAAAAAATATATATAACGCTACATCGCCAATGTAAAACTAGAGTGTTTCCCCGTCTAAATATAGACTAGCCTAT
>JAULBO010039230.1:0-11786 GCA_032355325.1 Clypeosectus delectus | reverse complement strand
CACACACACACACACACACACACACACACACACACACACACACACACACACACACACACACACACACACACAACACTACTAGTAGTTCTAGCAATGCAGGCATTACCAACGTACATGACATTAAGAGTAATTACTACATTAAGTTCGGTCACTAAACCAAGTAATTCGGAACTATTTAATTTTTTATTTTGTTTAATTGTATAAGGATTAACTTAAATTATTAAACGTTCATTGAGATACAATCCGACGTGCAAACATTACATTTGTTCACGTTTCCATACAGTTTGCACATCGTTTTTATGTCGTTAACCTTAAACGCAAAAAAACCCCAAAGGCTGTCAATTCTGAAATAGGCAGTTTCATATTTGAATAGGGATTTTGTAGTCAACGGGAAATACATATATACTAGTATATTCCTATCGAAAGACCCCCTCCCCCCAAAAGGGTGATACCTAAATTCGTGACGTCACAGGTTCATGTGTAAAGATGTCCTTCCCATAACCCTTTGCAAATCCTTAAACCCCCAAGAAATGGACGACTAATTAATATATTCTATATAGCACAGAGCAATTCTTTTGGTATTGGATAGTTTAGCATTATAACGTTGTGTTAGATTCGTTTTCATATTTTTTATTACGTGTAGGTATACTTGTGGCGCAGTGGTGAGAGCGTCGGTCCGGAGAGCGCAAGGTCGTGTGTTCGAATCCCCGGCCGCGTCATACCAAAAGACGTTAAACGATGGTACTTGCTGTTCCCCTGCTTGGCGCTCAGCATTAAATGGGTAACGCAATGACTGGTCGGCCCGGGTTAGAATAGGTGCTCCACACCCCCTTGTGTGTCGTAAAAGCCGACAAAATGGGGGGCTGGTCGGCTGGGAGTCGGTATAATGTGTCTGAGTGGAGTATCCATGTTAACTGTGGCATGATATTCCAGTGAACTAGTACTATAAATACTGGTGAAATACCCAGACTGGCAGAAGCAGTCATATACACACACAAACAAACACATGCCCGTGATATGAGTATTGAAAGCGGCTTTAAACCCCAATTAACAACAACAACAACTTATTATGTAGAATGTTTTTTTTCTTTTTAAAAATAATAATATAACATACAAATAATTGCTTGCAAGTATGATATATTGTATCTTTAATACTATTATTATTACAGGGACACAAGGAAATAAATATGCATCTATATTGGGTTATGGGTCTTCTTCTGACTCTGGCATCCGTCGTGAAACCTGGTATATCGTGCACCACATCCTGTCAACACCCTGCCAATCAAACAGGTACAGTAGGTACGCATGTCACAGTGAATGTAGATAGTGCATTCAATTAATTCGGAAATCCACTACTCATTTACCAGTCTGTAACATTGATTTCAAATCTATCAATAGACACGAGATTGCCCGAGATTCATTCAAATTCCGAGGCATAAACCGGTCAAATATTAATATGCGATACGCATTCACATAAACACGTCATGAATACTCATGATACAGATATAATTCATAACAACCATTTCAAGCTCATGCAGTAGCTTAACCTTGAATGTTTACAACATAATGTGCTCTACCGATAGTTCAATTTTCAAAACCATGTCATCAATTTTCATTGGACATACCGGTAACTTTGATAAGCAATTATCTAATGCAATAGCTCCGATTAGGTGTCACCGGAAGCCTGTCAACAGAAATGGTTTCTAGACGAGACATACACCCCCTATACTCATGAAGTATTCCTCAGTTATATGAATACATTGTCTGTATATTCAACTACTGTATTCGTGGCACAATCAGTATCTTAGTACATTTTCTTGCTTATTTAAATTGCAGCTCCACTGAAATTTGTTGACGCTGATCCTGACCTTGACCTATATACCAAACCAGATCATTGGTTTGACATCGGTTGCTGTGCAGATGGCTTTACGGATATTCAGTGGTATTTCCGTAAACTGGATACCCTGACTTGGACCTTATGGCCGTGGGTACCCCCATGCGACCTCTGTGCTGTCCGTCCATACAACCCCGAGCTATGCGACCGGGGTCAGAAGATCGAGTTCACGCCGGTGTATAAACATCGCGATGCAGGGGATTACAGATGCTTGGTTACCAATAATATTACAGGACAGATGATTCTCAGAGAATTCCATCTAGATATTGAAGGTGGTTATAATTTATTGTTGAAATTAATTCTTGCAAATTCGAATTCATTGTAGGTTTCTGTTTCAACGACTCAAATGCATGTACCTTGTCTATTTAGGGATTGTTCTTCTCTAAAGTACCGTTTCTCAAAGTCTTTGTGTTGGTGGCAATTTCTTTATATAGATGTGTTCTTAAAACATTTTAAAAAGAGAGAACATTAACAAATAATTCCCCAAAACATATATATATATATATATATATATATCTAAAACTATTTTTTTTTAACAATATACATGTAGAATGTCGTTGACATATATCTCCTTGGTCAACTCAATTTAGATCATGTTTAGACTACTATTATCATTGTATACTAACGTCAACTATTTCATACCAGAATGTCATGAGGACCCCGAGGGGGGAATAAAATACGACCCGCCACAGTCGCCGGTATATGCCAACTTGAGCAGCAATATGACCTTGACCTGTAAGGGCTACTTCGGATGTCCGACTAGAAACATGGCCAGACACGCCAACTGGTCGTACACGGATGGCTCCGGTTTCAGGCGCCCATTGTTGCCCAATAACGAGGACGGGCACTTTCGCATCCATTATTATTCCAGGTGGGTAAGGGAGAATAATGACATACATGTATGTGGTGACCATGTATGTATACTCTCAAATGATGGAATACGTACGGGTAAATCTTTAACGGTACGCGTAATGGCTTAATATCTCCAATATTTTTCATAATTCATACATCTGTTTATTGAAGCACAACGATGGTCCTTGATATTGCTTTAATTTGATCAACAAGAGCTTGATGGTCATGCTCGTTAAAATAATATATCGATAATAACATACTAATATTGAAACATTTTTGTATATTAATTGAATAGGCGAGCCTCAAAAGAATATTTAAATTGTGTTTTTCAATCTTCCAGTTAATTTAACATTACGTACTGACGCCATGCGCACATATTCGAATGTTTCAGTTCGTACTATGCGAATGTTCCAATCCTGTATGTCTGCGAATACATGTGTCCGTGTGCTATTCAATGTGTACGTGCCAGAAAGTTTCACTATTGCCGAACATATTTTGTAAGATGTGCAAAGACTATTTTTACTAGAATTTATTTTTTATTTTAATGTTTATTCACTTGCTCTTTTGTTGTATAGTAGTTACGCCATTGCCACGTAGGCTAATATTTAATCATTATACGTATACGTGGATGCCGCATATTAGCCCGTTCTTGAAAGCGGCTTTAACCCCAATTACCAATACCAATATAAGTGGATGTTTCAGTATTTTACGCAACCAAACGCCTCAATTTTCAGTACTCAAGACATTCGGGTCGGATCTCTTTTGACAATTGTAGGCGTTAGGAAGTCGGACTACCATCTGACCTTCCATTGTCGACTCTCGGCCGAAACGGAAGTGAAAGAGTGGGAGGTCAACATATCCGCCATACCCGGTATTGCTTACTCTGTGCCTACACTGTATTCCTTTATACTGCATTATGTATGCCGACGTTATATTATACACCTTGTAAATAGATTCACTTGTGATATTTATACCCAAACAGCATTTCGCTTTGGATGTGAACTTCTTCTTCTTCTTCTTCTGGTTTGTTGTTTTTAAATCGCCTTCCAGCGTAGCTGATTTCGGCAGACTGGGCCCTCCATGGGTGGGCATAAAGCATGTGAGCTTTTGGGTGTCTAGCACCATCTTCTGTTACCGCTTGGTGTGCGGTATTGCCTCTTTTGCTGGGTAGGCGGTGGGGTGCCAAGTGTCGAGATGTTGGCTTGTCGGGGGTGTGGGCTGGGTGCCTAGTGTCATGCGGCCGTATTCTCGAAACATCTTAAGCCATAAGAAGTTCGTAAGTATTAAGAATTTGCCTAACTGGTTTTCTGCTTATGACAATTATGTAGAGATCTTTTCTGACTAAGAAATTCTCAAGTTAAGAAGTTTCGAGAATAGGGCCCCAGATGTTATCGAGGCACAGGGAGTGGGACTGTGGGAGGGGAGAGGGAGGGGGGTGAGCAGGTGAACTTAACATAGATCTAGATATGAATAGCTATATTTTGTTTTTGGTTCAGTTTAGTATTTTCATACATGGAAGAAAAAATACCCTGCATAAACACACAGAAAAATAAATAGATTTTTTTTTATTTTTTTTTATAGAAACAAACAATGATTCATTTCTGGAAAAGTATATGGTGTCGATAAATTACCTCATTTCTGTCTGTAAAAAAAAGTAAAAAACATTATACTAGTATACCGTGTGCAAAGCGCTGAATCAAAACATTGATAGACAGCAACAACAACGTACGTATTGCGATGGTTTTGTGGGACATTTGCGGTGTGAACGCGTGGATTCTTGGAAATATAGCTGTATTTATTACATTTGTGTAAAAATAATAAACCACATAATATAAAATTAAACTACCGACAATCAATATTCTGCATCATTCCTTTTTATCATGTTGGTGAATACAGTCGACGAAATAAACTTGAAGATGATTATCATCATTGCCTCGTCGCTCGCCGTGGTTATGCTGGCAGGGACAGTGCTGTACTGCTGCCACAAACCTCAAGTGGACTACATGAGGAGAACGTTGTTGGGACAGCTTCCTGAGAAAGGTAGAAGTAGCTCAATACTGTTAGGACAACATTCTGTTAACCGCCTCCGTGGCGTCGTGGTTAGAGCGTCGGCCAGGAGATCGGAATGTCGTGGGTTCTAATTCCCGGCTGCGTCATACCAAAACAAGTTAACAAATGGTACTTGTTGTTCCCCTGCTTGGCGCTCAGCATTAACGGTGTGAAGCAAGGACTGGTCGGCTCGGGAGTCAGTATAATGTGTCTGAGTGGAGTATCCATGTTCAAACTGCGGCATGATATTCCAGGGAACTATGAAGACTGGTGAAATACCCAGATTAGCACAAGCAGTGATAATTATGCACATACACACATGCATACACTACGTACAAGGCGTGATATGAGCACGTTATTGAAAGCGGTTTTAAACACTATTAAAATAGATACTGCACTGTGTTTGAATCTGGCAGGACCCGCAGAGGCATCCTACTATGATGCAGTCATCATCCATCACGAGGACAACAGAGGTCTTGTTGAGGATGCCATACAGAAGCCACTGAGGCAGGAACACTACAACATCTTCACCAAGGATTGCGTGATGGGAGGACAAGGTAGGATGGATGGGAACATGAATAATGACAATACGTTCTATCAATATACGTACGCATCAAAAATATAACTTCATTGGATACGTGTGATGATAGATCGAATATAGTGTGATTGATGTTCTATGAATTCACGTTTGCATTTTAATAGCAAAATGAAAGCTTTGGGGGAAATGGTTAAATAATTCATTGTTAACTTGGTGCCAAAAAAACAATACGACCTTTGAAAATTCAAACTTAATCGTAACATATGCCACCTTTGGCCGAACACAGAGGTACATCTTGTGCTGCTGTATCCGCGTGCTGAATGAGATACTAGTATTCTAAAGCTGAATTATGTACCATGCTCATCACAGGTGAAGTGTGCACATTCACAGACGCCATAGCGAGAAGCATGTGCATCATCGTCGTGCTGTCAGACAAGGAGCTGGACTTCGTGGAGACTCAGTTCCATCTCGGTGTCGCAATTTCGTGTCCTAAAATAGTTCCTATGGTCGTGGTTGAAGTACAAGTCGGGAACTGCAGTCTGGACAGCAGCTGCAAGAAAGACGTTCTGAAGCATTTGCCGAAAATCACGACTTCCGTCCAGTGGCGTGGACGCAAGAACATGAGCAGACGTCAGATTGATAACTTCCTGTGTTCAATCAAATCCAACCTGCCCCTCCCTACGAAGCACACGGGGAAAGCAAATGTCATTGCGAGACACAATAGTAACTCAACTACTACTCCATTGATACCAGTGCACGAGCATACGTCAGTAGCAACTGCACGACATTCTTCCACTGGCAGTGGTGCTTTCAATGGCTCGACGTGCAGACAGACTAGTGATGACACCGTGCAGTCAGATACACATGTGGAAGGTCGGGACAATGTTTTTGAGGAACCAAGAACCCCTCTTTTAGTTTCTTCCAGGGCTGGGGTCCAAGAAGGAAACACACACTTTGCGGAACATTGTCCTCCGAAGACACAGTGGTCTAATGATAGTGGCTATGCCAAGTCCCCATCATATCAAGGTCGAGATCAAGGCGATATAGACGTAACGCTAAATCTAGCTGCGCCTGCGCTAATCTAGACAATGAATTGGCAATGGTGTAGGTAAATAGAGCAGCAGCCATACATCAAAACATTGACACTCACATTGAAAAGGGCTAGAAATATTGATCTATTATAACGACTAACACTCGTGTAGTGTCACAGAGGCGGTTAATATACAGAAAGTACAATGTAATACACGTTATCTGTTTTGTTGTTCAATAAATTCGGTATGTGAAACACGGATTTACTGCGATGTGCTGAAGTTTTGTTACGCGTTAATTAAAGGTCAAACATATATCTGATTAAGTTTTTAGTAGGCCTAATTATACCAACTATTCTTTCCCCACTCGAGCTCTGCGCTTTACTGGTGCCATTTGAAGCAACACCATGATTAATATGTACATGCATACTAGTAGACCTACCTTTATGTGGCAAATGTCTTTGAACTACAGTGTATACATCACTGTAAGATATGCACTACATGTACATGTCGGATGGAACTGAATATTCACAAGCACAATAATGTTGACATAATGAGAATCGAGGTCAATACATGTCATTATACGCCTGATACAACATCCAACCCCCCCCATCTCTGGCACCCACAACAGCCCCCCACACATACCCTACCAGTGACCCGAAGTAGAGCCGATTCTGTGTACACGGCCTACTACTATTCAAAGTTGAAAGCTACCCCATAGTTCAGCTGTCTAGCCAGGCCTCCGTTTCTCGAAAGGGTCTATACTGACTGTACATGTACAGGTGCTCGCAGGTTTACTGCAACACTCAGAGCTCTTGTTGTTGCAGGTCGGTTTCCTCCTTGGCCTCAGACTGACAAGCCAAACTTACAAACTGATAACTGATATGAATGAAAACATCTTGAAATCGGCCTAAAATACCAATAAAAATAGAAAAGATAATGAAAAAAATAACGAAAAAAACCCCCCTACCATGGGGAGCTGGAAACGTACCCAACAAAGTACTCTGTCTAAATCGGAATCTGTGTAATCCGGCAATCTGCATAAGTATACCGCCTCAATTTCAAAGTCCCTGCTGGCGACAGTGACTCTTGACACACTGAGTAAACCGTCACTCTCTATAATCCGGCATATTTTCTCGGTCCCAACATGTGCCGGTTTAGACTGTCAGTGTGTACACTGTAATGTCAAATCGTGTCGACTTCCATTACTTCATGAATACAGTATATTGTTGTGCAACCTACATGCACCCAAGGCAGAGATAACATTTGCTACGCGATCTATCTATAGCCACTGGAAGTGAACCAATGTAATGGTTGTAAGGTATTTCCCGCACGTACTGCTGTGTCTAGGACCACTGTTATATTGTGTACATGGTACCTGGCTAGTGGACCTTCTAACGCAGTGGACACAGTCCTATGATTTACAAGTATTGTGATTAGCCGTCTATTTACAGTTGGCATCTAAAGGTAAGTGTGGATACATGCATACTAGACTAGTCATTAAAGATAGCGTTGCATCCTCTAGCAACAGGTAACTTTTGCATAGCCTCGGCAGTGAGTAGAAGACTTGTGACAAATCTATTCTGTTATTATAATTCATCTTAAAACCAAATTTCATTTTACTTTTAATACTATTGCAGATTTAACTGAATGACACACTTTTCTGTATATTAAGGGATGGTCCTTTAGTACAAGGGACATTATATAGGTCCAAATATGTTGCCACAATTCTCACACATGTTCACGGTATTCCGCCACCCCCAATATATCAATATATGGAAAGCAGAAATTAATGTATATTTTAGTTCCCAACCGTTGCAGAATATCCTCGCACAATTATTATCGTCGTCTGCGCGTCTCTTCCTACCACAGTTATAAATGACCTGTCCCTATCTAGTTACAGGTCAGTATGACGGAGCGCTACATACAGTGAACTCCAGCCTAACTACAATAGTAGTCTATAGATGCTAAAAGGGAGTGTAACATGCTGATATACCCATGACCTCACAGTGCCCGGGGCTACGACGTGCATATTATTGTCACACAATGCAAATATGCCGAGGAGATGTATGTAGTGTATGTGAACACGCCAGTCTCGTAGAACCTGCAGAAGGAAATGCCGTCTGATACTAATTTAGCGCACTAGCTAAAGTTTAGACCGGTCCATACCAGTCGTAACGTTTCAGGCTCAGTTTGCTTACTCGTAAAGTATCATAAGATTGCTAACATGCAAACATGTATTTTAACATGCTACAGTTAGTGCGATGAGGTCATTTGCTTAGCGTTAGCGTGCTAACTATGTTAGTGGTACAGGCTGCTGGACTTTTACGTTGTCGTTAACTTTAGGGAGCTACATCTGAAGAATAGTAATGGCAGAGGAAGGGGACAAAACATCGGCTGGTGATGGTTTCTGGCAAAAGCTGAGGAACGCAGAGTACAGGAGGAAGTGCGTCTATTCCGTCGCGCTGTGTGCATCCATGCTTGCACTGGTACGTTTCTACTTTCATTCCAGGAAATTCCTCGGCGCGCTGTTTAAAAAGATTGACGGAAAATTGGCGAATAGGTTTGTTTTTGATTCGATGGAAGTGTTAAATTTAGAGATAAGGAGTGATTTAGATAATCAGGAGAATTGAAAAACACAAACAATCATGGATGAGAGAGAGAGAGAGAGTAGTATATAACATTTGTATGTTGCTATAGATCCTTGACACTGTCAACAATCTCTAACTTGGTAATCCACCGTAACATTATCTACTAGTACACATGGAATAGAGTACGAGGTCCTCAACCAACCTTCATTAAAATGCATCTATCAAATCTATACGATGTTTCAAACTACCTTTATCCTTTTCAGGGGTTGCGAACTTACCAAAACCCGGCAGCGTTTATGGACCTAGCTCAGATAACCGGAAGTAACGTAGAGGAAGCGTCGTTGTTTTACACCTCCATTGCCGCAGGAAGTTTGGCGGGCGCCGTCAGTATGGGCTTCCTGTTTGGTAAACAGCGACGTCTTCTACTGATGGTGATCGCGAGCACTGGTGCCACGGTAACTGTGATCGCCGTCCCTTGGAGCTCAAACTACTACCTGACGATATCACTGTTCTTTGTAAACTTTGTGTTTAACGGTGCTCTGGATGCAGGTGAGACAATGTAGATGTTTTCCCCCCTTTATCCAGAACAAAGTATTAAAGCGAATGGACATGTTATCATGTATTTCGTCTAGCCGACACCCATATTGACGTCATTGGAATGCATGACTACAGATTTTTCTAATAACTATGTAATGTATATTATAGCTTTGTCCATAGATTTACATAATATATGTTTGCGTTCCTTTTTCAGGAGTGAACTCAGAAATGTTTTCCACGTGGGGAATAGAAGGAAAGATGTTTGTTCAGTTCCTTCACTTCTCGTTCACCATCGGAACACTTATTTCCCCGCTCACAGTACAGCCATTCTTGGCGCCACTGACAGAAGACAACTGTCGGATGCAGACAAACGGTTCTGAGATGAGCTACAATGTGTCTGTATCTCTTGGCAACGTAGACATGAACACACAGTTATCAACAACACATCAACGCCTGATGGTCAACTCGAGCGAAGAATGTATGGTACCAGAGAGTAAGGTCCAGTACGCCTATTTAATTGCTGGGGTTCTGACTTCAATAACGAGCATCATGCTCCTACTAGAATGCTTGCAGAGTAGCACAAGAACCAGTCAAACGAAGTCAAACAACGATAACAGACTTGAAAGAAACATCCCAATTTGGTTAACAACATTTCTGTTGATATTGATAGTATGCGTGTACTTCTTCAATACTGCTTTCTTGTCCACTCTGATCGGGTATATGATGCCATATCTTGTCAACGAGCAACACTGGACGAAAGAAAGCTGCGTCCAACTGGCAGCTTTGTACATGGCCGGTATGGCCGTTTCGCGCTTCCTGTCTGTCTTCGCAGTACGATTTCTGTCTCCTGCGCAGCTTTTGTGGATCTGCAATACCATACGTACTCTGGCAGTTGGCGGTTTGTGGTACAGCGCATCTCAACATAGTAACACGGGTATATGGATTTCAATATTTATCATAGCTGTGGGAAACGCCTCTATATTCCCAACTGGATTAAGTTTCGTTGAGAATGAGGTGATGAAAGTGTCAGTGAAAGTAACTGCTATAATTTTAATAGCTGTCAATGCACCAGGCATGTTGAACCCTATGTTGATAGGCTACCTCATGCAGAATGTTAATGTAAGTTGGTACATTTATCTTGCCTTTATTGAAGTTTCGATTTCATTTATGTCATTTATTGTCCTTGTATCTGTTGTTAGGAAAGTAGTACCGCTGTACCATAAGAACAAAGAATCAATAGCCGTAGTTTACAACGTAGAATCTAGTTTATTAACGGATAAAGATAATGCCGACATAAAACCATGAGAGTAAAACATACGCCATTGTCTGTTGTGTCATTTGCTACACATTTAATTACAGCAATATTACTTTATATAATTATTTAGATTTGTATTACACTGACAATATTGTTACTAGTGAATGGATATATGGACTGGACTGAACTGTATATTCGGTACATCCTGTTATGTTTTCGTATTCCTGTCTACCAACCCATAGTCCTGATTCTAACATGCTTCCTGTTTATAGAGAAGGTCCAAACATGTACTAGTATTTACATACACAGACAAACACAGACATAGACACACGCAGACATAGACACACACATACACACACACACACACACACACACACACACACACACACCCACACACACACACACACACACACACATACACGCCCGTGCTTTAACACACTCACATACTCACGTACATGTACATAATAATGAACAATGTCAGAGGTTATTAGCATCAAGGGTGTTTGTATGGTTAGTTATAGTCAGTGATTGCGATCTCCAAAAATCAGTCAACAATTGGACAAATTCATGCTAAATCCATAGAACCTAGCCAGAAGACGAACGCCTATGCCCAATACACATACCAACTTGATGATCGGTGACCTTTGGTTAAACCGTTCTCTGTGCTTAGCTCAGTTACTGTATCTGTGAGCTGCTCTCAATGTCAATGAAGAATCAACTAGTTATTGGGGGAAACACTATTTGTTTCTCGGCGAATGTTTGACTTGAATAATTGACATGACGATTGGTATTGAACATCCTACTGTAGCTTGATACTCGTTCCCGTATGCCATTGGCAAGTACATAACTAGTATTATTTCCTAGCTTTCAATATCAGGCAAGATGTCCATGCAAGATGTCCATGCAAGACGTACAGGCACTATCCTTAGGCCCGATGTGCTGGCCCCGAAATTACGAAACCCTTTGAGTACGATTTCATGCTCAGACTGAAATATTTGTTAACAAAACCTTGAGTTGGCGTCGGGGCCAGGTAATACCTCCA
>JAULBO010039008.1:0-11789 GCA_032355325.1 Clypeosectus delectus | reverse complement strand
TATTTATGCTCAGCATGCACAAGAGAGTGGCGAAAAGTTCACTTGAAGTTTTATAACGACGTGAGCAACGCAAATGGGTTACTACCTCGAAAACCCCTAACGGCGGGATACTAACTATATATTTATGTATGTTATCATGAGGACTAGTGTCACTTAAAGATCTAAGTTTAATCTTATTAACTGTTTAGGAAATAAGCTTCAATGACGTAACATTTTAGTTATTCCCTATTCTGGTCTGTAAAGGAATGTATAAATTCATGAGTATCACCATTCTTTGCGATTATTTATCAACATACCAATTCCGGCACATCACTATATGGTTCAGTATATGAAATATTAGTTCTTTAAACAATAGTCTAGATGTATGTGTAATCAAGAATTACAATTTGCCACCGTGATTCGTCCAAATTGTATAATAAAAGTGACGGGGCCCATGATCTCCACCTTTGCCGATAAATGTGTAAACAAAGAAACTCTGTCGCAACATTAAGCCTCGCATACATAGCTACGAAGCATGGTCTAAACATTGAATATACTTACAACGGAAGACACAAATTGTTACAATATGAAAATTCCTAATCAGATGTAATCTAAATTTTATTTACACCATCCACTGCGTTATTTCTTTCTCCGTTCGCTTCTTTTTCTGGAAGCGACGCCATGATGTTTGACAAGTGTACTTTCATGGGTAGAAGAGTTCCTATACATTGCAGACCGCTAAAGAAAACCCACATGAAATATCGACCAAAGTATTTGCGATGTTGTTTTTCTTACAGTTATTTAACATTTCAAAGTAAACTATGATTCGCTTCTTATTTGATATATATTAGTAAATGAGACACACCAAATACATTTCTAAATTTATTCATAATATGATGAAGCCTGAATTTAAAATCTACATCTCCTCGTCCATTCAGAGTTTTCTGATATTATTGTCCAAATCATGGCAAATGTGCTAGTTACCTGCATTTCAATGTAAGGGGAAATGTATTCACATTTGCGGAGTTAAAACATGTGTACGCACATATCGGTAGCTGTGCCAAAGATGTCCTGACCTCACGTGGAACATGTTTGTACACCGATACAAGTACTGTATTTGACGTACGCACATTATGTTTCTAAAATATCATGGATGTACAGGAGAGAAAGATAAAGTTATAAATAAGGGGTGAAAGGAGGACCAAAAGTTTGTTTAAACTAGACATTACGTAATAATTTATTATTATTTTTGTTTCAAATGTTTATTACTGGTTCTGAAAAGCGTTTGCTAAGAAGTATCACTACGTATACGTTTAACGAATACTACTAACTACAGATATATTTGCTTATGTTCCTTTTTCTTTCTAACATTTAGGAAGATGTACTCATCACCGTCCTTCGATTGCTCCAATACTATCGGGAATACCACATGCATGTATAGCGGGGACGTGCCAGGTTTGTATAATTCCCGACAGTGTGGAATCAGAGATACTAGTATCATTATTAAAACTACATGTACTTGAAATTAGATTGAATACTATGATCGCGGACACAATTGATCTCGAACCCAGCTAAAATAACTTGCAAATGATAATTTATACTAATCGTCTTTCCTTCTTCAATATATTGTTAATCGGGTCGTCAATAGTCGTAAAATCTTTGTCATTGTCTATACTTTATACCAAAAATAAATATAGCGAATACATGAATTCTTGGTCGCAATACAACTTGACATTATAGAAGACGATATATAAATGTGTCATATAACCAAGTGTAATATTATCCCGTCGTGTACACATATACACACGCGCACGTACGCACAAATAATACTTATACATACTAGTATAATGTATAGTCTCTCTGCATCATGATGTATCATCGTATAAATAATTATAGTATACACTCAATCTAATTATACAATCATTTCCTAAACTACTATCCTGAATATTTGGTCTATTGGTATCAAGGTCGCGTATGGGTGAAATATTCTCGCAGACACGTTAAACAACAAATCAATCAATCAATGTATTAACGATGTATTTTCGGATCCGAAGTTAATTAGATTCATCATATCTTTAACTTATGTTTGCCACACTTCCTCTTTACTCCAGGCTATGTCCCGGGCCATCGTGACACTAACATCAGCATATCTGCCGTCGTGTCGGCGTCCTGCTACATAGTCAACGACCAGCCCCACCAACAGCACCACCAGCAGCAGCAGCAGCAGCAGCTAGGAATCAATTCCAACGCCCAGTTCCAGTTCCAGCAGCAGGACCTCAACGACACGTTCAACTTTGACGAGGGATTCGCGACCCAACTCGACGGCACCGTATATCATCCCGATACTATTAATGTATATGACCCAAGAGTGGACGACTTCAAGCTAATCACCAATTCAGACGTACCCGAGCATACAGCGCAGACATTCAGTCACGAAGCATACATTGAAAGCGGAATCTTTCCCGTCCCTGCTCTGAATACTAACGAATACACGAGCGTGAATAAATCGTTCCACGAACAAATGGCAGTTGCCTCGAATGAGAATAGTGAAGGGTTGTCCAACTCGTGTTCACGGCGGCCAAATGGGGACGAGTCTGGGTTTGAGACGGAGGAGGGTTCGGAACGAAGAGGGTCATTCCTCGCGACACAGATATCGGCATCCATGTCCAGCTGCGACAGCTACTTCTCCGATAGCTCACAGCCGGCGGAGTTTGACATGACCTGTAGGCTGAGCGCAGCATCTGCAGACAGAGAAGGCGGACATAATGAGCCGGCGGAGTTTGACATGACCTGTAGGCTGAGCGCAGCATCTGCAGACAGAGAAGGCGGACATATTCAGCCATGTGATGCTGCCGCGTCCATAAAGGTGCAAGATGATGCAGACGTTAACGTTGACGAAATGATCAGCAATGGAGTCACAGTCGCCGGTTTCAAACCAAGGGGGATTATTCGGAAACGGAAAAAGAGCAAAACTCCAACCGGAACCAAAGATGGTGGGTATTGGTGCAAGCGGACAAAGAACAACGATTCTGCAAGGAAATCCAGAGAGACGAAAAAGGAAATGGAAAGGAAGTTTTACAAGAGGGCACTTGAACTTGAATATGAAAATTTCTATTTGAAAGAGAGGATTTCTAATTTGGAGAATCAGCTGTCTACTTTTCAGGGTTCTGAGAGCAACACATGTTTGAACAATATGTCCTCTACATGTTAAATCCGATATGATTGGCGTCTCTCTTTATATATACACACTACTCGTGCATCCATATATACATTTTCTGTGGTGTCGGCCCGGTTTACCGAAAAACCTATTTTATATAGTACCGGATTTTCGAAATGCCAGAGATTTAAAAGTCCCGACTTACCGAAATCACTGTCCCTACATGCCGAAAAGCACACTCAGTCAAGTGAATCGGTACTTGCATTGAATCTGCTCCCGGTTAATCTGATTATATTGTCTTAGCGCATGTTTTGATATATAAGTAGCGCATCTTTTGATCTTAGAATTGTATATACCTTCCTGGCGGATGTTTTGATATTTTGTTTATCTTATAATCTGATGTTTTCGTATTTAATTAGTGCACGTTTTGAACTTAGAATTGGATGAAACTGACACTGAGTTAATTGAATTAACCACATTCCGTATACATGTATAATTATAATGGTGACAACAAATTACATTCCATTCCATGACAGCGATATGGCGAATATCCAAGTCCGTCTGACCTTCATTGGGAATATACGTGGTACTGATCGAGCAACTCTACTTTCAGGGCTACAAATTTAGATGCAATAAGTCGCTTGGTGAGAAGATGTACTGGATGTGATGACCAAATTATCATGATTATGATTGTGTTACTATATCACCATTATGGGTGAAATACTGAGTACGCCATAACACACTTAAATTATAAGCTCCCAGAATAAATATGAGTATGGTTTTACACAGTAGTCGTGTTGTTCTTGCATGCTTAGTGTTTGCTTTGCGAAAGCTGTCGTCCCGGTTTCCCGAAAGTACTAATGTACCGAATGTTCGAAATAAACCAATCTCACCAGTACCGGTTTCTCGAAACTATAGTTCTATATTTGTTCTCTAATTTCGGTAAAGCGGTCCATAACCTTTTCTGTTACTACAATTATATACAAGAAAAGACAAGACAAGATTTATTTCAGAATTGCAGGCCTTATGAACATTGGCAATTTAATTTTAAGAAAGATTGACAAAATACATGTCTATTAGTACAGGAAAAGTTGACTTGTTAACAGTTGCTTAAAGGCATACTATCAAAGACATACTAGTATTAAATGTACATGTATATACATGACATGTCTTTAAAATTACTATTTCAGATGAAGAATTTTGAGTTTTATTAATAAGAGTACTGATTGTTGTTGTTAATTGGTGTTTAAAGCCGCTTTCAAGAACGGGCTCATACGGCTTCAGGGCCGTATACAGCTAACTTCGTAATTTTCAGTTTTCATGGAGGGGCAGTTGAACAAAAAATACAAAGTTATATAGCGATATATAAGAAATTTACTAATTTGGTAAAACCCCAGGGGGGGGGGGGGGGGGGGGGGGGGCGCGGCCCCGCCCCCCCCCCCCCCCCCCCCCCCCCCAGCGGCCACCCCGGCCCCATAGCTAGCTGCGGCCCTGGGCTTGTATGCAATGTATGCATGTGTGTATGTGTATACGACTGCTTAAGTCTGTGTACAGACCCTGTTCTCAACCAAATACTAGTACTCCTATTCCAAATCACTCCCATGAACAAGCAAGTCTAGATTTTCTGAGGTTAAAGATTTTCAGAGGCTCCTTTCATATAAAAATATGCCCATCTGTAGAATTTATTTTAAATTTAAATAATTTACTTTCATCCTCTGAGACTATTGATAGTCTAACGACTGCTTGACTGTGCTATATATAAAAAAAAAAAAAAAAAAAAAAAAAAGTCTGGGTATTTCACCAGTCATTATAATGCTAGTTCATTGGAATATCATGCCGCAGTTAACATGGATACTTCACTCAGACACATTATGACGCGGACGGGGATTCGAACCGTCGATCTTCCGCTCTCCGGACCGACGTTCTAACCACTACGCCACGGTCATGATGGTGGAACGTAATCTCGTTTCCATTCCAACACAGAGCATATCGAATGAAGCGAACATAAAATATTCATACATTCATGTTCACCTCACTCGAATGCAGCCTTGACGACGCTCGCGAAGGCGTCTTGTCGCCAAGCGCGGAGCTTTATGGAACTACACAAAGCATACGTTTGTAATGACCGAGTTTGTATACGGCCATCTCGGTTTACATTCACGACATTTTACAATAAAGTGTTTTAACAAAGTCAGATTAGTAAATAGACTCTCGAGTGGAATCTTTGTATTTGGTCGTCATAGCGATGTATGAGGAGTATCGGTAACAAGTGTCCGTTCAATGAGCAGACGACGCACTGCCAATGGGACAGAGGTTTACTGTTGGAATGAATTATTCCTCCACGAAGAAAATAGTTCTAACCGTAACACAAATAAACCCCTTGAAAACATATTTTACCCATTTACGTCTACATTATAATTCATATAAATTATGTAGTATTGTATACATGTTCAATTGGTAACTATTGCGGTTCAGGTTAAATTATATCTCAACATTGAAGGTCATAGTTCAAACGGTGACAGCCGGTCGAGAAATGAACGACAGCGAACATGGATTATTGTGTTTAGTATTTCGAGGAATTTAAACTTGGGAATGATACTTTGTGCTGCTCCTAGACAAACATGTGTTTAGTTTGACCATTTATATGTTCGATGTCACACCAAACGGCGCCCGGATGAACCTATTATTATCAAGTAAGTTGAATAAAGCGTCCTGTGTAGAACTTCAGAATCGGTGATACGTGTGTTGACATCGAGAGAAATTCCACTTGCTGCAGCATGTGTGAACTGGAATACCAAGTCGTCTGTATGGTATCTGCATTCCATTTGCAACTTTGCAGTTATCATATGTATGGCGTTTACATATTCTACAATTAATAGAGAGAAGGGTGTATGCATTCTGTCAGTGTCTCTTAACTAGATTGTAAACTCTCCTGGGCATAAAAATCAATATTTATTTTTCATGACATGTAGGGCCTACATGTATATTTTAAAATAAATTCATCTAGTCAGAAAATATTGGCAACTTGTCTCATTATTTTGTGGTTTATAAGTTTATACACAATCTGCCAGGATAATAATTGACCAAACTAAATTGTAAAACTATTTTATTTAAAGACATGGCTGGTAAGTGGTATATAAATGGTAATATCATGCTTAGAGCATACAATATCATTCATTATCGTTATCGTGAAATGTAACAATATTATACAAATAATTCCATTAAATACACATCCATAAGAATACCATGTTGTAATACTGTAGTACTTATATACTTTGTTCTTTATATTTAACATAAAGCTACAATGTTGAATTTTCTAATGAAATCATTGGGTATATATAATAAAATACAATGTCTTAATGACACTTTAATACTCTTGAAGACCCCTTAATTTATCCTGTAGCCTGTTAGGACAAGTGAAATAAGCTTGTCCTAATAAACCATCACAATTTCAATTAATTAAATTATTATTATTATTTTATTTGTTTACATCAGACATCATTGAATTTGTTATTTCAAATTTGAGTAAACTAGATTTTTTATTTAATTTAAATGTGTTTTTATACATGTAGTTTGCATGTACATGTACTACAGATACTAGTATAAGTACTTGTTTTTGTATAGATCTACAAAATTGTGTACACATGTACTACATGGTCATGGATGCCGTGCATGAATGATGATGCACTGAAATTGTTACTTTTTCCAAACTTTGCTGTTATTCACTCGGGACTACTAGTATACAGAACTATAATTATACCACTTGCCCCGGACAAGCGGCGGACAAGCCTTATTTTCCGCCCTGTAAGATAATACATTGTTTAAATTGTCCTAGAGCTATTAAATGTATGTTGTTGCATTTAAATTCTTTAAATAATATTCTATCAGCGACATTAAACAACAAATCAATCAATAAATAATATCTAATCAACTTTCTTGAACAATGGGATAACTATATATAAATGGTGTGTATGTAGTCATGTGTGCATATGACTGCTTGTGCTAGTTTGGGTATTTCACCAGTCTTTAACTCTTTATAGTGCTAGTTCACTGGAATATCATGCCTCAGTTAAAATGGATACTCCACCATGTAGTTTGAACATGGATACCCCACTCAGACACATTATACTGACTCCGAGCCGACCAGTCCTTGCTTTACCCCTTTAATGCTGAGTGCCAAGCAGGGGAACAACAAGTACCATCTTTTAACGTCTTTTTGTATGACGCGGCCAGGGATTTGAACACATGACCTTCCGCTCTTTGGGCCTAGGGCTACACCAAGGAGGCAGTTGTCTTGAATAGTATAAGCACAAGCATTGGAACATTGATCCCAATCGATTGTTGGAAGATGATACATTCTAAAGCCAAGACCACCTTTGTGGTGGAGTGGTTAGAATGTCTGCCTGGAGAGCAGAAAGTCATGTGTTTGATCCCCGGTCGCATCATTCCAAAAGACTTTAAAAGATGGTACTTGATGCTCAGCATTAAAATGGGTAAAGCAAGGACTGATCAGCTCAAAGTCAGTATATAATGTGTCTGAGTGGGGTATCCATGTTCAAACTACATGTTCTAAATTGGAACACTTTGTTTTCGATTATACTTATTATTTAAATCTTGGGCCTGAATTCTAATTTTGATTATGAGAAAACATTGTAACTAATTTGAAGCCCATTATGCACACACATAAAGCACATGGGCCCAAACAAAAGGACATGGGTCAAGTAACGGTCAGACTTAAATTTGAAAAGTCTGCTTTGCATTATTTACACGTACTTGAAATTAATTTAATTGCCCCTTTTCTAAAGTTCTATTGTAGTGTAAATATTATGAAAAAGTTAAATAATGTACAGTGACTCTCCATTAGAAAGGCCCAATCCTTCCAAGGCATTAATGTTCATTCGTTTTAAGTTGTATAAATAGAGGTCTATATTGTCCGAAAACCCGCTGCAAGTGCAAAACTAATGGTGAGTTTTCGGACAATATCCTATACATATAAATCACACCTACATGCCTGCAGTGTATATATACCCGGTAGTATCCATATCAATTGCTCAATTATATATATACAACAAAATTACTATTGATCCTAAGCATCAAATCGCATGCTACGATCCTTCCCTGGACAGGAGGCCAGTCACAATAGGAACGCAATGAGCACCATGGTGCAGGGGTTAATATTGGTACAGGGGTTAATATTGGCGAGGTATAAACAGGGGTTAATATTGGCGAGGTATAAACAGTCAACTCCCACTGTGTCGAACCTCTGGGAGGGGGGTGACCAAGGTATATATACAGTCAACTCCCACTGTGTCGAACCTCGGGGTGGGGGGGTGGGGGGTGGGTGGGGAGATATATACAGTCAACTCTCACTGTGTCGAACCTCGGAGGACCGAGGTATGATATCGACACATCGTCATCATGACTATCGAGACATCAGAATAGAGATGAATATAGAAGAATGTGTCAGACCGAGCACTTGGTTCGACTTATGCATGAATATCGATACACCACAGCTCGACACAGTGGGAGTTAACTTATGTCAATGAGCATCAAGGTACATGTTGGGTATGTATACTGTCAACTCCCAGTGTCGAACATGGGGGGACCGAGGTATAATATCGACACATCATGACTACCGAGACAAGAGAATTAGAGATGAATATAGATTAGAAGGACCTGTCGGACCGAGCACTTGGTTCGATTTATGCATATATGAATATCGATACAATACAGCTGGACATAGTGCACATGGGATGATGGGAGTGTCGGGAGTTGACTAATACTGTCGTCCTGCTATAAGCATTCGATGCTCTATACAAAGCAGTGATATCAGCATGACCTGTTCTTGAAAGCGGGATTTAAACCCAAATTAACAACAACATTGATAGGGGTTCCTCTAGCATGGAGAGGGTTAAAGCTACAGAAAGAGCTTGAACTCCTTCAACTTTGCTGATAACATTTGTGAGTCAGTGACTGTAAGAATTATGATTGTTTTGAGGTTGTATGATTATGAATAAATTCTCACCACACAATGATTGTCAGAACACAGCTATTTCTATGCAACATTTTTAAACCTTTGAAGAAGTTTTGATAGATCCTATTGTATAAGATAAAGTCGTGGAAATGTATTGAAAAATAACAGTGATAGGAATAGATTTCTCTAGCATCTGTTTAATTATTTAAATCATGGCCATAACTATGTTTATAAGCATTATTGTTCTGTCGATAAATATGTATTTCGTTCTATATTCAATATTCATTTGGTTACCATTGGCAACCACTCATTTCATCCTGCCCTATTATTCATCCTTATCGCAATTGATTGTTTTGATGAATCCAGCAGAGCTAGGTTACAGATTTAGGTAATTAGGTAAATGGATGTAGAAACAATTTGCAAACAAACAAAGAAAGCTTATGAAAGACACACACAAACAATAGTCCATTCATGACAGAAATAAAGTCTGATGTAATAATAAATAGCATTGAATATTATTGATTTACAATAATTCCATGCTATTCTTTACATCACTGTCGATAATTATTTTATTGTAATACTAACTAGTATTAAAAAGCAGTGCTATTACTGATGATGCTATACATGTACCTGTGTAAGACATATTTAATGTATTATATTCCCGATGCTGTTCAAAAGACAAGATAATTAGAGCTATGTAGCTTTTATTCATATAAAATATGAAAATATTGAAAACAAGTGGGATATGCAGAAAATTTAGCTGGTTGCCCAATATACTTGTACATGTACTTTCAGTTAGGAATATATTTGACCATGAAATATGTAAACAAAACCTAACGAAGCATAAACTAATACACGTCTATATATACTAACTGTTACAGTACTCAAATTACGAAAACCTTTTTTCCAATTGCCATTCACATAATTTGTTTACATCCTAACACAGTCTACTCGAGCAATGTATGCAAGGTGAAAGCAGGCTCGTAGTCTCATCATAATATGACATTACTTATGCATGTTGTATGTGTACTGCTGGTGCCGTCGCGCCGTTCGGCCGTCACGCCGTGTTCGTTAGCACAATCTTGTCTGTTCCACATGATGAAAACAATTTGGAGACTCATTGTATTAAAGCTAACAATTTTGTGATGAGGTTGATCAATTTTATTGATATCATTGTTGTTGATGTTGTTGATATTATCAATACTATTAATGTTATACTAATTTCATCGTCGCGTATGAGTGAAATATTCTAGCAGTGATGTTACAAAACAAATCAATCAACAATTATTTCTGTAGTTGTTATCATCATAATCGTCATCATATCTTATTTATTGAAGATTATAAATTAAGATATCATCATCGTCATCATCATCGTCATCATCATCATCATCATCATCATTATCATCATCATCATTGTTATAAATTAAGAAATGATTATCCTTCATTATTGTGACTGGTGCTTCTTATTATTATAGTTGTTATTATTATTATTATTATTAATATTATTAATTAAATTATTAGTACAGTATTGTAATACAGTTATTAAAATTCACTCATGCATATTGCAGTGTACTGTTAGTGTCATTAAACTTTAGCGATCTGTGGATTATCGACAATAAAATGTTAACGGGAATATGGCCTACATATTATGTACATCTACTGTTCAAACACAGTACTCTTTAAAAAATATTAGCTAATTAAATGTTAATGTCATTTAAATGTTAAGAGCAACTAGTTAGATTCGTTAAAGTTTTATGCTCGCTAACATTTTATGATTTACAGTATTTTATAATATCCATCATAGAATTTCGTTTTTCTTTATTGTGTGTTTTTTGGTTGTCAACAACATGTATTTTGAAAGGGCGTAGCTTTGAAAATGCCATGTCATTGTGAATATGGTTGTGTTTCTATGGATATATAATATTGACAAAGCTATAATGATATTGTGTAGGTAAATGAATAGGGAAGACATGTTTATTTACACAATTAACTAACATTGTTAATTTTCAGCCATTCCAAAGATACTATACTTTCAATAGCCAAGTGACGTCATTGACGTGTTTTATATAGTTGAAGAAATTAAAAACAACTATAAACAAATCATTCTATCATAAATTTTAGGATTGCATTGTATTTGTTAATATTAATTTAATATTAAATATGGATATGTATACAAGAAGAGCAATTTCTTTAGAGAAATTCTCCTAATTGGGTCACTATATATGTGGAGACCTCCATTTTCTCAGAGATCGACTTTACCACTGCCCAATTGGAAATCTATCGTTTCTATAGTATCCTGACGACATTCTCACTTCAATGTTTATTCCAAATCTATTGAACAAAGACGGCAACAAGGTTCCATCAATACTCTGAGAGGCGCAATTTGTAAAGAATTTGTATTAATCGCAATTAGCGATGTTTGTCTGTCGCCAATATAGAGCTGTCATAGATGGGCATCAATTTGCAATTTGAATACTGAACATGAATCTGTATAATACCTATCAGTTTGCTTAAAGTGATCTCCAGTGATCCTATATTGTGAATTATCTTGGCTGTGCATTACATGATATAATCATATTTATCACATAATATGGCTCCTGGCAGTTGGATACGCCCATTGGATATTTTCACGTATCCAACGGAGTGACGTCACTACCTATTGTCACTACCAATTGTGTC